>CCAG010019416.1:0-61210 GCA_001077435.1 Glossina morsitans morsitans | reverse complement strand
ATTGTTATTTGCTTTTTTTATTTCTTTTAAATTATTATTTATTTATTTATTTTTTTGCTTTTATTTGTTTGCCTGCCCCAACAGCTAAAGTTTGGGAAAGCACTAAATTCTTTATGGAACTTGTAGCATTTAAAAATATCCGTTAAAAGCTTGCCCTTAACGTTGCAATATTACATACTTATAGTAATTTTTCGTTTTTTGACGATATTTTCGCGGCGATAAAATGAAAATCTCTGGGAGCCGACTTGAAGGAGCTCTGCCAAGTAAATCAAGTGAACAATTTATATTAGTCTTCGAGCATAAAGTATGTTTTATATATATATCCGCCTGAGCGATCGAGTAGGCTAAAGATCTCGATTAACAACTCGATGATCGTGGGTTCTAATCTCAAGTGCGGTAGATTTTTCAATAAAGCAAATAGCCTCAAATGCTAGTCCTTTAAGACTTCAGTCTTAAAATTTTTTCTCTGGCTAAATCAGTTATAATAATAATAATAAGATTTTATATAAAATATATAATTGAAAACTTTGCGGATCGATCGGATCATTGCTTTGTCGAAACTCTAAGAAGCTCTTTCCACCTATGCATATAAAAAGAAAGTTGTAGTCGTCTTTCGAGGGAGCACGTATACAGGTTCTTTTACATGCTATTTTAATGAATGAGTATTTAAATCGACCGATTATCTCCGATTGTTTGCCAAGAAGCTTTATATACATGGATGGATACACATGTTAAAATTGTGTTTTTCAGAATTTTACCATATGTTCTATAAATATAGTTACGAACTACGAAAAGAAAATACATTACGATTTTTTTATCTGTAAAAGGAAAGCAAATCGAATAATTTGTTGGTGCGATAATTGATATACCGAGTTTTGAATAACTGCGGACTATAACTCGCAAATAACTTTGTTATTTATATATATAAATCAAGGTCGTTTAAAATGTTTACACAATTTCTAAACGATGTTAGCTATAATATGAAGGTATTGCATGCAGATGAGAGTAATATTTCAAAAATTCATATACGCTATACTTCCTTGCGGCACGACTACATACTAAGTTTGTCCGGACGTATACAACACCCTGAACGACCTACGTCCTATTACACCGATTGATTCAGAATCGCTTCTTGAATCCATTTAAGTTTGTCTGTCCGCTTATCGGTTTTGTGTGCTTGCGTCCACCCTGTAGGGCGGATTTATTGAGATGTTTTCATGATATTTCGTACACTGAAGTGTTTTGGCGCAAGGACGACCTCTATTGAAAATGGTTCAGATCGGACCATTATCTCGTCAACTTCCCATATAAAGCCTTGTTTTGGAAAGTCATTATATGGACGACTACATTAAGCGAAGTAATGTAGGGCATTTAAGGGTGGGCCATGGTCCGTTATGATGTCTTTAGTTGTTTAATTTGAGTGTATACTCACCACATTATACATATATTGATTATACATATATTGAGTATAAATGCATGGGATCATACATGGGGTCTCCCATTCGATTGATTCGCTTAGTTGAATTTTTAATAAGTTCCGAACATGTCAAACATTAGATTATTGCTTGAAAGTGATTGCAGCTTATTTTCATTTGATTTTAATTCTAGAGATATACGATAAACCTCCAGTCTTAATAAGAGGTTACATTCCAGTCCTTTTATTATTATTATTACAAATAATTTACACAGAGAAATAAATTCTTAGATTAAAGTTTCAAAGCAGTAGCATATAAGGTTGCTATAACACACAACCGCACTTGACATGTGACGACCATTGATTTGCTGGATGAGATCTCTTGCCTGTTCTGCTATTCAGGATAATAAATAAATACATAAAAAAAAAATTTAAATATTATCACAATTTCCTTTTCATCGAGACTGCTTTGAGGTTAACAATTCACTGAACAACATTCGATCTAGTGATCTTCGCTGCAATTTCCAAATCTCTTGTATAATATGAGGAAAAGGGATGTAAATATTTTTGAGGGTATAATGAAAGCTATATATTTATGCTTGTATTTCTCATATCCAAATCAAGATTCCAACTGGGGATCTAGTTGAGATGTCACAAAGTAAATCCATCGTTATTCGCCAACCATAAAAAGTTATATATTTTTACTGGTAGGAATGTCATCCATGCATGAGGTTGCGAAGCAGATCAGTTCAAGTTTTTTTACTTACGTATAAAAGATGTCAAGTTTCTAAGCTTCGAAAATGGAGTTTTAATATATACTTTTTCCATACAATTTTAAAATATTTTCACTGTTAATACTATATAATAGGAAATAAAAAATGTATATTCGTAGATTTTCTACACGAATTCTGAATTGACGGTTTTTTCAATTGTTTTGTCTATCTGTTAGAAATTTCCCAGATTTATCTTATAATTTAAAGTCATTTCCAAGATAAAAGGATTTTCGTTATTCGACAAAACTTTTAATGCATTTTCCAATCCAAACATTCCTCGCAAGATTAATTTAGTCAACTTGAGTATCTAGATGAACCTTGCGTAGCTGTAGGAGTATAATTCTCCGAGTTTGGTATTGTCGTCTACGAAACAGTGTTTACCTAACCTGTTGGGTGTTCACGATTATCTCTAAAGCGCATACAATTCTCCTACTTGTTGTTATTATTCGAACGCCACTCACTCACTTTTATTATTGTTGTTGCAGTGCAATATGATGTTGATATTTTAATGGTCACAACCATGCAAATTTTGTAGATGTATGTGTTTTTGTAATTGCACATATTCATACTTATTCACTTATGTAGGTATGCGCGAGTATAGATTATGTCCATAAAGAGCAACAGCAACAATGCCTGCATACATTATCATATTTATTGGATGCTTCTCGAATGAGTCTCTGTTTGTTTATGCAGAGCTTACTTTAATGTATTTTCTTTACCACTAGTTGAAATTTTATTTATTTATTTATTTATTTATTTTTTTTATAAGACCTATTAGTAATTTAAAAATTTTATAATAATTGACATTTTCAAATAAGAGCAATGTAAGCTGGCTTTTTTATATTTTAAATACTCACTACGTCATGTCGCGTCTAAATGTAACTTATTTATTATATTTCGTATTGATGTCACGTGGTGCACTATCAATCAATTTTAAATCATCTATAATTGTAATGCATACGCAAAAATTTTCTTGATTCGGTTTTAGGCATGAAAACGGTAGACGTTATCATGTTCTGTAGTAACGCTGACAACGCTAAACACTTTGAAATACATTGTCCGCAACAGGGGACCTATCTTATATAACAAAATTAAATTCCTTTTGTAAATGCTTTGAGAAAAATTATGGTCAAATGCCATCTATCTGTCGAAGGACAATGTTGTATTTTTCAAGGTTTGTTCAAAGGTCAACAAACTGACTTTATTCACATTGACTTCAGTAAGACTTTCTGATAAAGTGGATAATGATGTCTTTATATTTGTAAACTCACTATATATGTTCTTCCGAATATCTTGCTTAAATGGTTTTCGTCAAAAGGTCAAAAGAACCACCAGATGGACAAGCTTAAATCGATCCTAAAAATTATTCTGAAAAAATAAATAACATAAATACTTTCGTTTGTTACATAGAATTTAAACAAACTTAATATACCCTGTAGCCCTAGAGGTATAGAGTGATGTGCAGTTTACAATTGAACGGAAATAAAAAAGTAAGAAAATTATGTTTAGTCGGGACCGAATTTTTCATACCTCTGATCGTTATCCTAAACAAGATAAAAGGAAAAGAAAAAGAACTAAATATTCGTAGTATGTAATAGCGGCTGGGCTCGACTCATTTTTTCTATTTCCAGAATAAAAGTGGAATATTAATATATGTGTTGCACTTTTTGAGTGACAAGCAAAAACGACAGATAGCAAAGGTGTTCAACAGCTCGGTCCTTTGACCGGTTTGGGCCGCTTTCAAATACTTTTGCAAATTTCTAGGCGGTATCTTCATTTTTGCGAGCAAGAGAATCCTTACCACACATACACTATACATTTATGCAGATAGACGCATGGACATACAAACAGATTCTTAAGTGAAATCGAGATTTTAAAATGTCCAAGACTTTATGTACTTTACGGGGGGTCTTTATATTTTAATTACACTATAATATTAGATAATTTAACTGGTGTAGTATTGAGCAAGGAACTTATTTTTTATTCCTGCCTGCCAACCTGCTTGCAAGAACTTCCAATGTTTTTACCAAACTTAACGACAGTGGTTTCATCTTTGCGGCCACGGAAATGCTTACAACAGAGATAACACAAACGGACAGATGGACATGCTTAAATTGATTCGGAATTTTATGCTGGTCAAGAATCTATACATATTGTGTGGACTCTGAAGCTTCCCTCTGGACATTGACAAAGTGAATTCAGCCCTTGTCCTTGGGTATAACAAGTAATTTCTATAAAGGATAAAAGAAGAACAAAAGGTTTAATGACGCTCTCATAGAATGTTATTATCTCATACACTATAATAAAATCTTTTATCTATAAATAAAGAAAAAATTTAAATGCATGCACATCAGGACGTATGGGTTATAAAAATATTGTGATTTCCTTTTACATATAAGTTCATTTACTAAATCATATGCACCTGCGATAGTTATCAAACTATATATAATGTAAACATAAATATATATATAAAGAAAAATAATTTAAAATTTTCTTTATTGTTTCAACAAATATTCTAAAATTTATTTTTGCTATACAGAATCGAGACCTTAAGGGTAAAACAGTCTTGTACAAAATTTTATACAAATCTGTTACAAACGAGATTTCGTATGCATTTCCACAGCGTATTCCCTTGGATTTGTTTTATTTGCATAGAAATCCTTTTTGGATTTTGAGAAGTGAAAACTTGAATGTCTTCCAGTGTGAGAACGTTGAAGCTTTCTTGTATTCTTCTAAAAAAGAATACTTTACTGTAAAAAATACTTTTTGTTAAAAAATTTGTGTTTTTTCTTTCTCTCATTTGAAACTTGAATACTACGGAGATTACGAAAAAAAGGAAGAATTTATGTTTTATTATAATTTACCTCAAAGGTGTAAAATATATTTTTGCTTACTTCGTGTACGTCTGCAAGTGAATGATACTATGAAGGATGAGAGTTGTATATTTGTGACAAGAGAATTATACCATTAATTGTGGGGGAGACAGAGAAAGCGACAGAGAAAGCGGAAGGAAAGCCAAGTGAAGTGAAGCGAATGTACAAGAGATGTAAAGAACCAGTAAGAGTAAAAAGCGTTAAAAGTGAAGTGCTCAAGTTGGATTTTTGCTTAAATGCTCGCACCTACGTGGTAGCAGGAAATTATTCTGTATTTATTTAAAACTACACACATATACATATATTTATATATGCAATGGGTACGCATTTAAGTGAATTATTTATGAAACATTTTATATGCATACGCTCTCTGCGTAACTTTGACTACAAATCCTTCATGCAGTGTACGTAATAAATTTCTTTAAGCTCCAGCACGCTTATTGTATATTAATGTTAACTCTATACACGTTAATTAAGGTCATATTAAAAGTAAGCAATGATATAACCTGAGTGCAATGGGTTGTTTGCACACAGGTGGTAAGTTATTCAAGCAAAAAAAAAAAAGAAGAAATTATAAAGGGATTCATAACAAAACTTACTGGATATAGCAAAATTCCAATTAAATACAATTTGATGGAAAGCAAACTAAGATCTATTAGAATATTCCGAAAAAGTACGTTTTCACTCATGAAATTTCATCGCCGATCAGAGAATACATATAAATTAAGATATATCATAGGTAAAATGTTCAGATAAATACATTTCAATAAAGATCATGCAATGGACTGAATGAAAACACAACTGATCGCCAAAGCGATTTTTTCTGCATAATAGTGAGCCGAATTTACTGCTCATGACTAGGTTTTTAGGTAACAATTATTACCACTGCCGAAACAATGTGTAGTGAGAAGACAGCAATAGCAAAATTGCAACATGGAATCTCAAAAGGATATCTAAGGAACAGCTTCCCGTTTTATATGTTCGAAAATATGGTTTGCATTTTGATATCTTTCTTGTACGTTTTCGCTTCTCTTACATTACAAAGGCTAATCCAGTATAGCACAACGGTACTTGGCGGCCATGCTAATTTTGGTTAGTAATTTTTCGGAGGTAGCGCAGATAAGCTAAACAATTGCACTTCGTTTGTGTATAGTAAGAGTTTTTTTTTATGAAACGTAAACCATATTTTTGATCTAAGGAAGTAAGTAAGCGTCTCGATATATGTTCATTAACAATATATGAATTATAAAATTCATCTGAAGCTTTGTGACACACGTATATCAGCGCTATCGGGAGAAACGATACCAGCAGACTTATCAAGGCGCCCACTTCTAGTAGACAACGGTCCCAACTGTTAAATATTTACACTAGATACTTCACACTTCTTTTTGCTTATGAGATACTTTCGTATTATATGCAATGAAGAAAAAAGAAAAAATATATTTATATAAAATAAGTAGCGCAACTGTAATTAGTAAACTAATGCTCGGAATGCCATGACATTTTGATAAATTTTTGTATGAAAATTCATACTGTCTAGAATTTGTGTGGACTCGTTAACAGCGGCGACATCTATATGATGTGTTAAGAGGAAGGAGAGATAAGATTACGTTAATGCAAAGAACTCAAAAGGTCAAACAGATTCAGGAACACGCCAAGTTTTAATAAAGAAATGTGCAGTTTTTTATAAAAAGTACTTAACTTACACACTTCGTATTTCTTATATGAAACCAAAACTATTTGGAATCTAAGGCATGGCAATTTGTTAGTGTACATTCCTACCTAAATATTTATCTCATTTACTTTATAACTTTTGTTTGTTGATTGTATAAGTATGGTATTTCTAAATAGTTGAAATTACGTTTTTTTTGCAGAATATATTTGTTATTACTTTTCAAAACAACCGAAACTTTACTCTCTAGGCGTAAATATAACTGTAACCTGAGCTATTTATTATAGTTAAATTAAATGAGTTTAACTTTTAAACAAAAAATCTATTCATGAAATTTAGTTATATTCTAACTGATATTTAACTCTAAGATGTCTTCCAGTTAGTGTCTAGAGGAAATAGATCACAACGAGTAACCAAATCAATCACACTAAGCACAAAGTTAGCCGAAATAGTCTGACAAGAGGCATACCATTAGGTCCAGTCAAAAACGAATTCTGTTTTCCTTTTCAACTCGATGATCTTCTCTAGTTTTTTCGAATGATAGCAAACAGTTGATTGCGATTTATTCAAACTTACTCTATATATCTCTTATATGTATATATGTGTGTATCTCATTAATTGATGTGAATTTTGCTGCAATATTGACTTTAGAAAGTTGTCGCCAAGGGTGGAAGGACGTTCAGCGGGGGTGCGTCCTTTCTAGTCGTATTTCGAGAACGGAATTTGGTAACCCAACTTCTATAATTGTCCTATCACTTATTAGATGCGTGTTTTTTCAGCTCTCTCTTTAACACGATTGACTTGACCTAAAGAAATTTACCGTAACCTGGACGTTAGTTTTTCCAAATGTTTATTTATCGTATTTAGGTCAAAAGTATGTTTATTTGACATTTTTGTTTTATGATTTTTTTCAATGATTGTTTGCTTTTAGAAGAGTCGTTGATGAATTTGATCTTATTGAGCTCTAAATTTTGTTTGCCAAAAAATTCATTGCTTTTGCTTTGTAAACTTTTGATACATTGTGACAGTTCAACAGGATTTCTATCTATACAAATAATCAGAATGAAAGAGCAAGCAGTCAAAAATGGCTGCTAACATTCGACGGTATTGCTGTTGTTGATAACACAACATTTCGAACAAATTTGTTGAGATAGCCTTTTATTTAGTTGGCTGTAGTAATGTGTGTTGTTGGTCTCTGAAAACCCCAATTGATCTTCTTCGTTGGAGAGTCTATTCAATGGTCACATACTTACTTTTTACTTTATTAGACAATGCAAACGTACTTCTTTATTGATTTGCATATGATTACGAAACCAAGTTTTCCTTTAGGAATGAATGCCCTTATGATAACTGCAGCGATAAGAACATATAAATATTTATTTACCATTAATCTGTTGCTTGTTATGAATATTTTACATTGTTCCATATATATATATATATATATATATTATATATATTGCAGCTACCTCATCTTTATTACCATATCTGACTATACACATGCAATCGATTGGCTTGACAGTTGAGGAAATTGCTATTATTTATTTGGCGTTACCATTCACAACGTTTTTAAGTCCACCATTACTGGTAAGTACATAATTAATTTTAATTTAATGAATTTAGTGAAAGCATTTAATGATTGTTATTAAAAAATTAATAAAAAATATTTTTAAGACTAATGGTTATAATAGTGCTAAGTGGCTTTAAGTTATAAGCTTTAATAACCAGTGAAGCTATGCTTGTCATAGAGGCCAAGATACGATAATTGCTTAGATTCGTTGTGAGAGCGACAGTCTCTTGACAGCTTGACACCTAGAAGTATGTTGGCTATGCTCGTACTCTTTCCTCTCTTGGCATCAAACATCACATCCCTGCAATTTATAAATATTTTAAGATCTGGATCCCCAAGCATATTTTTGTATGATTTTAATTGAGTTTAAAATTCTAAATTTTGAAATCAAGTAAAAGCATTTGCTGTTATTGTTATTTATTACTAGTTACAATACACTTCCAGCCGTGCATGCACAAGGTTAAATGCTTAAATTACGCAATTATAGGGAAGATCATAACAAAGAAAGAGGAAAGAGGAAAGAGGAAAGAGGAAAGAGGAAAGAGGAAAGAGAAAGGAAAGAGCATAACAAAGTTCAAGAATATTTTTATAGGCTTAAGGTACTAAGAAGCTAACTTAGGTGTAATGCTTAACCTATGGCAATATAGCAAAGAATATGAATCACCAGCAAGGAGCGAAGATAAAGCAGTATACTATATTTTAGGCTTAGAGTATTGAGAGCGAAGATAAGCTTAAATAACTATTAAGTAAACATTTATTAATAAATGTAATCTAACGCAATGGGATTCAAATTCGCGACCAGCGACTTGACAATCGTAAATCTTATTCCCTAAGGTATGCGGTAGACTATATCTATTTTTGTATCACATATATGTATCACATATTTGTATATAAGTATATATATATATTAGGCCCATTATATATATATATATATTAAAAAGAAGAGTCCTGTATAATATGTATTATACATTGCGTATGTATATTATTATGTATTATATAACATGAATACTAATTTTTCGATCCGTATTGGCTCACATTAATGTATAAGATTATATATTACTTATATATACAACTACAAGATTTCCGCATAGTTTTTCTAAATGATAGAATAAGGAAAAGCAAGAGGATCCTAGGGAATGAAGAAGCTAATATATTATTCTCTTGCGAGATGGGCAGTGAGTATTTCGATTAGCACAGCTATCATAAATTCAATACGCACTTTAAAATTTATATTCACTACATAGAAAAACTTAGATTTCAAAACTCTAAAGAAACTGTTGAGAAATTTTTGAATTGTAGGCGGCCCTTCTCCCTATCGACATTATTTGTATAACTACTACATAGTTCCGCTAACTAATTACGCCAAATTTTAGTCTATCGGCTGAAGTTTGCTATGTAACTTCGTTCGTATCGGAAATAAATCGGACGTAAATGTTTGCCAGAGTTTTTGACTTTTTATATCGTCCAAATTTGAAAATTTCAGCGTGAGATATAGAAAAAAATAAAAAAACCCAGAGTCGACTTAGATACCATTCGGTTTAGTTACTCCGATAGTCAAGCTGCCAGCTGGGTTTATTTTCTTTTTTAGCAAAAGTATCAATATTTCTTCACATAATTTGCGTTTATTTCACCAATAAAATGAGTGATATTTGAAAATAAAGTCACTGAGATATGGCGGTAGATCGAAGTGAAAAAAAATGACTTAACATAAACAAACACAAAGAAAAAAGTCTAAGGGAGTTATATTGCACGATCTTGAGAGTGAGATCAGATCATGTTTGTCAACAAATTGATTGTCTCAGAAGATGTACGGGATGTTGCGTTATATCGTTCAAGTCGAAATCCCTCGATTCGTGTCACAAACGATCAGCATTCATGTTTTTGTAGCGAGAGTGACTGAACCGCCATTTTCATGTTCAGGAAATACATTTTCAATTCACAAACCACACCCAAAACTTAATTTATGTGCACGTGAACCTCTTTTACGAATAGCAGGAGGTTTTTTTGTCCCCCCATCCAATATGTCTAAATATGGACTTCACTCCAAGGAAAGCAATAAGCCCAAATAGATCAATTATTTATTGTAATACGTTGTGCAAGTGTCTATATGTCCATGGTCATTAGGCAAAAAGTGCTGAACAGGACTGTGCAGTATAATGTTTTAAAAAGGGAAAGTCATTATTTGCCCACCGCGTATACGCGTTTGGTAAGAGACGAATGGGACAGACGGATATGAGTTAGGGTGGTTGAAAATATGTAGAGTTTCTGCTTCTGAATATTAAAGGAGAAACTATATAGTTACTAAGCATTTATCCTTTGGTGAGTGTTATGAACATATTACGCAGCCTAGTAAATATTAAGCCTTTAGAAGACAGACATATATATATGTATATATTTATATAGATATTTTCTTCCCAATTATCTATTTCGTAATCACAAACGCTTGTGAAGTGACTAATGAAAGTCATCCCTTTTACTTAGGGTTCAAGCTTTTGCTGTGTAAACTAAAGTGCATGGTAAAGCTTATAGTCACTACTGTCCACGTTTTGGTGAAAATACCAATTACATTGTGTTAAAATAAAGCCAACTTACGCAATTATTTATTAAATATTAAAATTCAAAATATACTTAAAACGTTCTAATTATAGTTCAATAATTTATCACAATTTATAGTTGTAATCACTATGTACTTCGTATGTTCGTATTTTACTCGTTTCGTTTTCATTAGATAATATATAGTACGCTATTTTTATGCTTGGGTATTCACCTTAAATTAAATACAATCAAGAATTTCTGTAATCTATTTAAATGATTGTTGTTGTTATGCGTTTGCACTTCAGACACATTAGAGATTCTCTTCTACGTGCAAGTGTGTGACTTTTATCGAAATTAGCATTAAAATCATCAAATTAATACTCTTCACCACATGTGTACGTTTACAAGCATACACAAATGTGTATATGTGTGAGAGCTCAAGCACATACGCATACACAGGTATGTAAACGATCATAGATAGATATATGTCTACTTCCCTAACATACATTCATAAATTTATGTACATTCTGTGTTGATGTGAGTGATGAGTAGATCTGATAGACGCTGAGAGATGAGATTTCAATGTAAACATAATTACAGTTATTGTGTATTCTATAGCCAAATGTTTATTGCTTGCATTCTACATATAAATATATATATATTTATATACATTCATACACACGTAAATATATATTTAGATATGCATATATGCCTATACGAATTTGTTGTTTTACAGGCTTTCTTGTCGACAAGTTTGGCAAATACAAACCAGTTGTGGTTATGAGTCTACTATTGAATGCTATTTTCCATCACTCATTGCTGTTCATACCGCAACAGGAAATTCCTGGTGTTGTGCCGTCAGCATTTGTAATGCGTCATCCAGATAGCGGTGACATTGAGGTAAGTTTACCTACACATATAAGTACAACACAAATTGCGCACACTATTTTATTTACCAAGTAAAGGCACATGCAATCACTTAAAGTATGTATGTACGTTGAAAAATATTTGCAAACAAAAGTTACACCGCATATAAGCAAACAAATTTCATCTGATGACACGCATTTTCATGAATTTTCCTTTCATGTTTTCTTCTTTAATTAAATTTATTCAGATGTATTTGCCATCTTTTTGTTTATTGCCATCTCATTAACTTTTAAAAGTATCCACACTATTTAATATGTTAACTAGCACGATGATGTGCGCCTCACAGTTAAGCAAACGCCTACGGCAATTGGTTGTTGCAGGGTCTTTCAATTCAATATGGATTATTGGGTTTTATTCTTCTTGAACAATTTTTGACTTTAGTCGAACGTCGTTAGTCAAAATTATTCGATTATTAACACAAGGCAAAGCTGAACGCAGCAGTCTCTTTAGCATGATTTTAGGTTTGCGACGAATGAAAGGGAACGGATTAGCATTCCTTACGTGTAGCGCTTTGCAGGTACGCATTGGGCAATAAATTCACTTCACTTTTAAAGAAGCGGGGTCACTCCCTTACGCGCGATTGGCTTCGGCAATTCTCGATAACGAACACATTAATTGCTTGGTGAAGACAAATCGATTGCAGACAAAAGTTTCATTACATTTACCAGATCAAGCAATGACAAATGCATCTTTCGAAAGTCAACTAGTTTTTAAAATCGTATTTAAAAAAGGTTGCGGAGCTTGTTTTCCGTGAGTAGAGAACCTAAATTTTTGCCAAGATGCTAAGTAAGGACAAAATCTTTTGTAGCAAGGAGTATCTGAAAGAATTTAAAAACACGGATCCCTCAATTGTACTTGTGAGTTTACCTCCATATTTTATAGCCAAGTTGTTGGAAGTGCACTTATATGCTCGATTGTAGGCCTGCACTACAACTATGGAAGACAAAGATATCAGATATATTTCTATCTCGTCATATACTCAAAAGCTCATTGAATTGATGTCAAATTCATTTCCTGTGTTGAACAAAACAAATTTGTATGCGACTCTCTGGATTTTTTAAGTTTTTTGAGAAGCATACTTTGTGCATTGTCTCTTCTATTTCCTTAACTCTGTTCAAGCTTCTGTCTCAGAATTTTTTTATGATGTTAGACCACGTTGACCCTTACCAATAGCTTGGAATGGCACGTTAGGGTACATAATGGACTTTCTAAGCATGCTGTATCGAGTGGTTAGCCTTGTCACATAGTATATTTATATCTTATTCGAAACCAAGAAGAGTCTGAAGTCGCGTGAGATTTGCATTTCCTGTTTTAATACTATTTCACATGGCAGTGTTAAGAACTACTTAAAGTGTCTAAAGCATATGTACATTACGTATTAGCGTTCAGCCTTTGGTGTGGAATCAAGGTGGGGAGCGGTTTTGTCCTTTGATCACTGTGTTATCCTTTATGAGAGATATCGACGTAAAAATTTTGAAGTCATTTTTTGTTTCGCTTTCTATTTCAGTGACTTTATGTTTATTTACGGAATCCATAATCATATTATATTATCTGCGAGTTCTCATTGTATGCTAGCTTTCATTGTATTGGTTTATTTTGAGATTAGAATCTGAACGTTATACTATTTTCTTGAAAAATTACTTTATTTTTTTGAAAATTTTTTGCTTCTTTGGTGTCTTTGTTCGATAAGCGTGAAGTAAAAGTTGTTGTGATGCTTCACAATGGTAATCATTTGCAAACTAACTTCATTTGAAGCATTTTTATACTTTCAAATATTCATCCCTTTGTCAGTGACGTGTAAAATGTACAAAAAGCAAAAACTTTTTATTTTGCTTTCTAAATATTCAAACACACAGTTGAAGTCAAGTACTTGGCATGATAAACATGTCACTTTGTCTTCGTATGTACATTTAAAATGAATGCGAACAGTTGGAAATGTTTACAGTAATCATGGCGAGGTTTAATGTTTATAACGGCGCCACTTCATATGTATACTGTACTGATGTACTAAAGCAACGGCATAACTTTCGCATGCATATGTAAATAATTTTTGTATTTACTGTACGACCATGTATAGCTACATACGTATAAAATTCTTCAAACTGTATTCCGTAGAAACTATCTGGATTTTCTGTTTACCCATCAATATATTGTAGTTACAGAACCTTACACATGCATACTATGTTGCAAGCACACGCATACCGTAAGTATTATATATGCGAGTAGCAAAGATTTATATTTACAAAAGTCCTACATGAAAACTTGCGTATAAGTATTGTATGTTGTTTTCAGTAATATGTAGAATATTTTTTTTATTTTTCTTTTTTATTATGTTTATGAAAAAGTATTTGTGCATATTTCGTTCCGCTATGTATACATTTTCTCAGTATATAGTTTTCCCAAGCACCATATGTTCTCTCTTTTATGTAGGGCATCTAATACCATCCATATATGTAAGTGCACTTATATGTTTCAAGTGCTATAGTATTTACTTTTCCGAGTATACGTTCCCATTAAAAAGTTGGTTTTATAGCAATACTGCATCTAACGTATTGGTTTGACATTCGCCGCTTCTTAGTCTTTACACTATCGTTATGTGTTTGTTGACTTACAGTTCAGAGGTTGTGCATTAAAATGTAAATAAAAAACTGATTTAATGATTAAATGTAGATTTGACATCTAAACGTTTACTAACCGTAACAGAAATAAATGGTTTTTAAAATAGAAAATGTAAGATAAAGATATATGCCACAGGGCGAATGTCCTCAGCACATCTTTCCAAGCAAATATATGTGTATACATTATTAAGCATATATATATTATAAAGAGAATGCGAATGAAACGATATTTCATTCAAATTATTGGTTATTGCTAAAAACTAAGTTCTTCTATCTCTTAGATAGAATACGAATTCCATGCAGAAAGCACAATTGATCGTTTGAGACTATCTACAAGGGCATCCATTTTTTGGTTATCGCTATGGAAGTGGACTATTAGCCACCGACTGAAACTAATGTTAATCAGAGGAATTAATACTTGATGAGTAAAATGTGCAAATTATCATATGCCAGTTAACAACAGTTTTGCCTTATGAGACCGAAAGTCATTATGGCTTCATTTGATTGGAGTAACTCACTGCATCCCTCAAAATTCCACAAATAGGGGCGCCATGACTATTCAGCTTTATTGTGAGTTTAAAAGGGTCGTCTATTCTACGTCAGCGTAATTTAGGCTCTGGATCTTGTAACGCATCCATTGTTCATCATATTTCTCCCCATGAAAGATCATTCTTCCCACAAATGGTGCTTTTTAATGGAAAACTCTACATTGACCGAAAACTTACGCAATCTATGTTCTATACTCTTTCCAAAATAGCTTTTGCGATTGCGCAAAGCTTAAAGAGAGCTTATTCAATGGGGCAATATTTAAAATTAAAAGTATTTTATTAATTGAGAACGTGTCCCTTTATCGGCAGTAGTTATTGCGTTAACCTGTTGGATCTTCACTTTTTCTTTCAATTTTAGTATCCGTTAGAGGATCGACAGGTGAAAAATGACAAATGAACGAATAATCATTTCTGAGCAAGTGGGAATCTTACGTTGATTAAGAACATGTATGCTTCAATTGAAGAAAAAATGACGTTCTCTTCATACCCATCATGACAGGCGGAAAAAAGCATGGATTTCAATTTGATACTTAGTGAGAACTTCTCATACGTAGGAAATGCTTTAGCAGTAACTTCATGCATTCGTCCGTTTAACTATATAATAACCACATAGTGTTTTATAACCGCTAGGCTTGCAAGTATCGTCACGGTATGTCTTATAGCAAATTCTCAAGCATAGGAGGGTCGGTCTGGTTGATAAACTCTACTTAAAACCGCCTAGTAATAATTAATGGAGTTCTACTCAGTTTCAGTAGAATTCTTTTCATATGTAACATCAGAATATATCGTGCGTCTCTCTATCAGGCTCTTGAACCAAATCCTTTTGAATTAGTTTTCGACTGTAATCTTTTCAACTAAGAGAGCTTCTAAGATAGGAGAACTTAACAACAACAGATTAACAAATAAACCTCCGTACTTTAATCGAGAATCCTTTATTGACTGTCTGCTGCGGATTTTTTAGGCGCTACAACGAATCGAGAGGGAGTACAACTCCTTATGTAAATCATAATAAAATATTTTTTCCAAGTTTTCTAACGGCTCACAGCTAATAAGATAATCTCACCTGTAAATATAAAATGGCCATAACGCAGCCTACTTGATTGCCGAACTTTTATACTAATCTATTATTGTGAATTATTCCTTCCTTTGCTTCAGATTGTAATTTATTGATGAAAACTTACTCATGTTTTCTAAGTTCACCTGCCGAAGATATCCGGGACAGTGTAACATAAGTGACTGAATAAGAATCTCAGGTTAATAGAATATCTGGTGAACGTTTTCTTTCGCTACATACGCTATAATAAAGTTAACATAAATTCATCTATCTCAGGCAGATATAAAACTAAACCATGCGCTTCTAAATGACCACAGAAATGCCGCATTAGGGCAAGAATACGGAAAACTCATACTAATGTGGTATTTTGAAATTTTTTATGTGTTTTTTTGAATAACATGGTAATAAAGTCGCAGGAAGAGAGTGCTTTATGACCAAGTGTTTAACAAAATTTTGTTAATGTAAAAGTGTTAGTGGGGAAAAGTTCTCTCCTCTAAAGCACTCCTAAGTTATTTAAAAAAACATAAACGAGCACTAAAACAGCTGCTGCTCTTTTTTTTACATTATAGTGGTTGGATGGTTTTTTTGGCACTCTCTAAAGTAGAGAAAGTTAATTACGTAAAACAATTATATATGTATACAAGTTTGTTATAGCGCCCACAGTAAAAGCAGAGCAAGATTGTACGGCATTAATCGCCATAATGTACGCTTATTTTTCTATTTCATACCCGAAAAAATCTCATTTTTATTCGCGGCTTAGTTTTCTTTAATGTATTTTGCCCTGCGAGAATTGTAGCTGAACGTCAATATTATTTCGACTTTTCCTGTAATTTAGGGAGAAGCTTTTCAGAAAAACATTGCTTTAGAATCATAACACAACTAGGACGGAGTGAAAAGTATATTTACCCCAATATTACGGGGGTAAATGCTAATTAAAGATGCATTTGCGCGTGGACGGATCGAACGGTTTTATTTTCTCAAATTTTTTTTTTGTTACAAAAATCAATAAAATGACTTGAAGAGGTCAAAGTCCGTAATAAAACAAGTCTCATCGTCAATTAACAGTCAATCTTGTAAAGCGTCTGATAAAAATAGGTGTTCAAAAAAAAAATACGAGGAAACTGATATCAAACTATAAGCAGTCTTGCAAAACTTGTTTTTGAAAATGGTTTTAATTTCAACAGTATCTTTGATGGGTCTGTCCGAAATTCGAAGATCGGCCCACTTCGAGTCATACTTTTGATCAACATCAGATTGGCCTTGCCACTCAGGACACACACAAGTTGTCTTATGTCCGAAATAAAAGTTACCCCCTACATACATACATACATATATACATACATACCATACAAAAACACTTATAACTAAGTGTTGAGCATCTTTTAATCAATTCAACAAGTCATCTGTTGTTGATTTGTCGACTCACATAAGAAGAAGACACACTAAGCATGGCACCAAAACGAATTTATGACTTTGGTCCTCACAAGTTTAACTTTTAATTTATTAAGCTCCTGGTGACTATGCATTTTAAACGAGAATTTTTCTCTGTTAAAGGAAAACTTTTGCACTTTACTTCCTTATGTCTTTTGTGATCGAATTGCTTAAGTCCCTGTGAATATTTCTGTTAACTATATATCACAGAGCACATGTTATCGTACGCAAGGTCCTTGATTGTCATCTTTGTAATTTAACTACGCTGCCATCCATAATTGAATTCCGTAGGAGCGTAAAGGTTTTATATTAGCATTATATGGAACTACCGCCTTATTACGTTCGTGCCCAGTTTTTTTGGGTAAACTTCGTACTTATATGGCGAGTTCATTTAAGGCGACTTTCCTGTGGTATTACAGCACTATGAATATGAAGTAAATATAGTGAAGAAAATTTATTGATTGAAAAAAAACCTTTTTTGAAGTCTCACCAATCCCCATATTACGTGAGTAGAGAACATTTCCTGAGATATGTTTAGGAAGTATTTAGGTTTTTTAAAGAAATTTTCAAAAACTTTAATTAGCGAGGAGCATGGAGTTGACAGTTGAGGGATATGAAACTGATGGCTACTTTAAAGAATCTAATGAATCTGCCAAAAGGTTTGGCCCGAACTCTTTGGTTCTGTTGTTTCGCAACATTTCGTGAAAATAACGTGGCAAAGAATATTTGAAAGTAAAAGAGCATTTTTGTGTCTCTGGGACTGCGGACCAATGGAGAAGAATAAGAGAAACTTTATTTTAATGAAAGAGCATGTCTATCACGCATTTTGATATTTTAAAAGCATTCTTCTGGAAACATGAGTTTCCAAAACCATGCAGGAAAGAACTTCTACAATTTTCATTTTTGTACTCATCACTGAGGAATGAGGTGTACGTTCATTTTGTCAGAACGTTTGCAACGCCAAGAAGGAAGAATCAGAGACCGCAGAAAGTATGTACATTCTCGATTAGTATCCAATTCTAAATCGATTCAAGCATGTTCGTCTGTCCGTCTGTATTATGTCTGTTGTTAACATTTGCCTGGCCGCAAAAATGACGCTATCGACTTCATATTTGGTGTAAACATTCTTACGCGCAGGTTCTTATTGAAAATGGGTCAAGTGGGTTTAAGGACATGCATAAAGGGTTACGTAAACTGAGAACACCTCTGTTTTTCAAAAGGAATAAAAAATTGATTTTTAATCATTACTGTGTAAAATGCACAAAAAAAATTAGTAATACCTGCATAAAAATGGAAAAAATTGACACGCCTACCCAATATTGAACCAAAATTTAATTTGTTTTTCAATAGCTTTATAAGGCGCAGAAGCAAACTTCAAAAACTCCGCGAAGTATATAAATTCTTGGCTAGTTTCGAAGTTGGAATGCACCTAAACATGTCCGTCTGTTCGTTTCGTCATCTGTCTGTGTGCGTAAGTATGTTAAACGTTCTCCCGTTAGCGAAAATGAAAACATCGCCTACAAATTTGCAACAGAGTTTGAAAATGGACCAAACAGGTAAAGGAACTCGCCTGTAACGCCCGCACGTGTATGCAATTAAAACTGAGAATACTTTTGCTTTCCTTGTCTCTCGCTCGTTGCTCATAAACTAAATTTCCCCAAAAGTATTCTACGGAAATAGAATAACGGTGATGGATGTTCGCAATCGAATATAATTTTCTTAGTTGGTTATATTCTTATCGCCAGCAACCTCAAGCAATTTCAGAGAAAAATCATACTCACATGTAAACAATTAATATGCACTTTAAAACAAATAGATTTAATTAATTTGTGAACAGAAAAAGTTGAAGTTATTCCAATTTGTTTTTGCAGTGTCGCCATAGTGAAGTCTTCGAATTCAAAAACAAGTTTTAAATGCCTCCGCTCCGGAACCCAGAGTGTGCAAAGGGTTAAATATGTGCTTGATTGGTTTCACAAATATTATTATTTTATTACCTTTCGCTTTATTATGGTGTTACAGTAACTTGAATCTCTTAAGATGACCAAAAGTCGTAATACATTCCAAAGGAAGTGTAATCTTCTTAGTTGTTTTAATAAACAATTGACTTAAGGCCGAATATGACTGCTCTTCACATAAATTTTTCATGAACCAGCAAGCAAACAGAGTTAACTTTTTATGTACTGTAAATAACTCATCATATATTTACAATATTTTTATAAAACTTATTTTGGAAAAATTTGATTAAATATTATTTGATGAAAATACTTAGGTATGCATAAAATCAAGCATATGTTAAAATAGAAATTAAAAAATATAAAATGTGCGTTAAATCATTTAAATTGTGAAAAGTAAATATTTTTGTAACTGAAAGTCTTTTTAAAGCATTTTCTTTGTACAACATAAATAGTATACCCTCTCAAATAATTTAACGAAGATATATGAACACACCAATCTGTGGATTCAAACATATTTTTCCCAATTGCTAAGGCAAAACGAACGTACCAACGGATATTTTATTTATCTGTAATCTATAAAAAGACAAACTGTGGCAACCGGGTAAAATAAAGGAGAATGAAAAGAAAAACTAAATCACTTTCATAACAAATACGTATGCATATATGAATATCTTGAACAATATATGTCTGACATTTGTTTACATACATACGTGCAAATAGTTTAAATGTAAGAAATGTAAAATTGCACTTGTGCACATAAACCCACATCTCTTTGTATATATATATGTATATAGATGTATATGGAAAAGAAAGAAATCCACTTAAGATAAAAATGAAAAGCAATGAAAGTGACAGATTTTTGTAAAGCATACTATTAGTATAGTTGTGTGTATAAGTGTCAAGGTATATACATACAATGAATATATAATACATACATATGCATACGTATATAAGTACATGTGTACTTGCGCCGTCTGATCTGCACAAAAGTAATCATTGCTTACAATACCATAGAGTCCCATTACTTAATATCCTTAAGAGACAATCGCAAATGTTATATTTAAACTAAACTCTACACTTTGATTGTGTATATATTTGCTCAAACACATATATGGATTTGCAAATAGTACACAATTACACCCGCTCTATGCAATATTTCATGGACAAATAATGTGCATAGAAAGAATGGACCAAAGTTTATTATTTGCTCAACTAACGTACGAAGAGCGGTTAGGTGCTGGATACTTGTACGTTTTTCTGCTAAAAGGCTTTGCTATTATTATAGGTTTTGTTGGTTTATTTAGCTGCCAAAGTATATCAATGCCTTACACTTGAACACGTACCCGTACACATTTGAATTTGCGGCTTACTCTGCCGACCTCTGATTTAATATTTATAAAATAATTCTATTTCACTATGCCTAAGGGAAAGTAGAATAAAAAAGCACACTATACCAGTACATACGTATATGTATGCATATATGGGAATATACTTACGTGTTATTGATAGCGTAGTTAAGTTTATGTGAACAGTGTCACAGAAAAATTTCCATGTTTTGTGCATGAGCAGAAAAATGCCGGCCTTTACTTCCTTGATTGCTTTTTGTCTTCATTATTATATATATTAAAACCACTGCCGCATACAAACACAACACTACCCACGCTTGCTTGGCTTCTTATAATAGTTGCTTTCTCTTCCATGTTCTCTCTCCCCCTCCCTCTACTCGTCAAGTCTCTCTATTATTTTATATCAGAACCTTTAATTTTAGTTTAATGTGTGGCAAGTGTAATGTAGTGGTGATGTTGAAATTAATTTATTGAACTCAAGTGGAAATTACATTGTTATAGATTGCGAATGGGTTATGCATAAATTTACTCATACGCCCATGCTTGCGTATGAGCACATTCATATTAATACATTTTCAACTTACAAACGAACGTAGTTTATTTTTATTGACTTAAACTTATAATAGGGACATTGCTCATACTGATATACTATTGGTGTCGGCAACATCGTCGTACATTTTTTACTCCTCCTGCTTATGCGTAGATCAAGCATTCAATGATTAGATGGAGTTTAAAATCTCATCACTTTTTTATATGGGGAGAATTACGTTATGCAAGTAAAACTCTTTAATCCCAGTCATAAAGCATTAAAATTTAATTGTTCTTTTGTGAAACGTGGATATTAGATTATATTGAAAACTCTCCGCGGGTTTTTTAGCGGGATAGTCTTGATGCCTGTACATCGGCCCACAAATATCTGATTTACATTTCTCATGATATATTTTTTGTAAGGATACTTTTCTAATTCTTTGCTCGTGTATTATTATTATTATTATTATTGTTCACTTAGCCAGAGAAATAAATTCTAAGACTAAGATTTTGAAGCAATAATATCTAACGCTATCGGCTTATTTTGTTCGTGTGAGAACTTATATTGATTTGAAAATGTGTGAAATACCTGAAGAAATACGTTATGTGATGCTGTCACTAAATATCAACCACCTGATAGTCTCGAATTATTTAAAAAGAGCAAGCTACAGAAAGAAGCTCCAAACCACGGAGACTTTTCAATATGACCTCTTATGAAACAACGTAATTCTACTGCTACTTCCACCCTTACTTCTACTTTTCTTTTAACTTATATAAATATACTTTTTGTTCTACACACTTCTATTTGCATTTCTCTCTTCACTCTTATGCAGCAAAAAAAGAGAACCCTCTTTTTGTTTACATTTTACATTTGTTTCATTTGTTTTCCGATTTTTTTACTATGTCAATACCATATACTATTGCTTTGTCCTACTAGAATTAATTATTTTGTTTGTGTGATTCAACTTATTTCAAAGTTATCAAAAAATAGATTTTTTCTTATTAACGACCATAAAGAGTCTTTTTGTTATAAATGAAATTTTAAATCAGATTTTAAAAGGTATAGACCCATTTATTTTATATAAAATCTTTTTGCTTTTCTATGCACTTTTCTTTAATAGTTTTTAGTCTGTGAGTGTGTATGCATGCGTGGCGTAGGTCTTCGTTGCGCTTTCCTGTAAGACGCAACTATAAGAAAGTTTGTTTTTCTCTTTTCGCTTTCAGTGTTGAAAGTTGGCAAAATTAACTTTGTGTACAGCTAACTAATAGTTAGTTAAACTTTAACTTGTTATTTTTATGCTCAAGATTTGCTGGAATACTTCTTAACGTTACGTCTTTTCTAACGGACAGATAATAACAACATTAAAGAAAAATTATAAAAATATTACCATCGTTATCAACATTTTCTCTCTCTCTCTCTCTCTGCCTCTTTCGTTAACATTATCAATATATTTCTTTTTCTTCTTCTTTGCTTTTTAAATTTTTTTTGATTTTTAGGTATGGTGGTCGCCGTGTCCTAGTCGCGAATGCCCTGAGGAACCTGAGCTGGAATTAGCGGTAAATCAATGTGTTGATTACTGCCTGCTACAAGAGAAAATGTTATATAGCTCGCCATCACCAGAGTATCTTGAAAGGACAACGATAACTGAATCCACTGCAATGCTAACCACATCACCAAGAGATATAACAGAAAGAGCGACGACAATGATTACAACAGCGGCAGACGTCGACAATGGCGAAATCAAATTTAAAGATGTACTTAATATGTCAACAGCAACGATGTTACTACCAACAGCAGTGACAGCAACAACAACACTATCATCAATGCTAGGACAAACTCAACAGCCAAGTGATTGGAATCGTAAGTATACACATGTGCGAGTATGATTAACGAAATATGATAATTTAGTAATGCAGAAAAAAACTGAAATTTCATTTGTGAAGCTGACGAACTATAATACGGAATAACAGAAGTTTTGGCATTCATTGGTATTCATACACGCTCCGCATAACACAATTGGAAAAAAATAATGCGTGTATGAAACGAAACACTACAATCAGAAAAGATCTTTGCCTTAGAGGTAGCAAGTTGCGACTTGTCAACAAAGGGTTGTTGTTTCAGTTTCTTCAAAACAATATCAACAGAGGTTTAGTTATTATGAGAGATTGATATTAAGCGGATGCTTTAAAGCATTAAACCATTTTAGGTTATGATTCATTTAAGATTTTAGCCAAAGTAAACAAATGATGTCCATACAATTGCAGACTGAGGGACACACTTTATTATGTTTGTTTCGGGATTTGCAATTAAGTATATTTACAAAGAAAAAAGGTACTATCTTTTCGTCCCATGCGGAAGTTTAATAGCCCCTCCACTTTTTTTTTCTGCGTTTTGTTAGTCCTTTTTCTATGGAAGGACTCGGATTATATATAGCATTTTTCGATAGAGCACCGCTCAGTATTAGTTAAGAGGTTACAATACTGCAAAAAGACCCAAAAGGCCTACATAAAGGTACCCTTTGTTTTTCACGTAGCAGATGTCTTTAGGATGTCTTTCATTTAAATGCTTCTTCAAGAAAACGTAAGTTAGTGTAGCTTCATCAAAGTGACGATTGAATAGATATGAGAGCTGAGGACCACTAGAAAGCTCTCAGTATATCAATGATAAGATATTGAAAGCTTCGGATGAATTCCGCTATTGAATTATCCATTTTTGGCAGTCTATTTCTGTTTACTAAGTTACACACAACTTTTGTTGTTCCACTAGGCCCTTGGACTCCCATCATATTATCTTCAAAGAACATATATATATTCTATATTCTATCTATATTCTCTGCATTAAGCTTCGGCAAATACTTAAAATAATTTTTTTACACCACACAACCACGTATCTTGTTCATGTTACATTTTTAAATCGAGAAATTACTTTACATTTTTCGCAAAATCAATCGTTACGCCTTATGAAGTATGTGGAAAAAAATTCACCAACTGGAAGAAATTTATTTTCTAAGCACTTAGGTATCTCCATCAAGCATTGGCAAAAAAGTACGCGCATTAAATGGAGGCCTGCTGGAAAGTTGCAGTCTAATGTCTTGTCTATTGATTTCTAACTTCTCTATCAGATGCGTTCGGAAAGCGTTTGTTTAATTAAAAGGATTTTGATACAAATACATGTTAGTGTACTTTCAACAGGACAATCGTTGAATAGATATGAAGTTGAATACTATTTGAAAGGGGTCGATGTCTCCGCGCTCGAAACACAAAATGTATGAAGATTTAATTATAAACTTTTTGCCCCTTTGCCTTTCATATCATTTCGCGTAAAATGTAAAATTTGCGATGCTGTCTTTGATGGATGAATGGCCTGCAGTTTCTACAAATTTTAGTCTTTCTACTTTAATTTTTGACAACATCTTTAAAATTCCGGAAAGCACTACGCAGGGAATTTTGAATAAGTTCATTTAAATACTTTTCCAAAAATGAACCTCTCTACTCAAACACCCCTTTATAACACAAAAACAAAATATTTCTAAAACCTCGTGCGTACTTCTTTAAGTATAGAGACCTGAAGTTATATGTTCTTTTTTCACATTTAAGTTTGCACCAAAAAACGAGCCAGCCGGAGATCGCCTTAAATGAAAGCTGGCTGGCGAAAGTGTTTCCTCTGGTGCCACTTTTTACATATACGCTTGATAACCTCGTCGAAAATTATTACTCTATCAACTCTTCTTTCATCCCGAAAAAGTTATCAAAATAAAAATCGTATTTTAAAATTATTCAAGAGATGTTGCCCCTTAACAATTGTACCTTATTTTCATTTGTTATTCATTTAGCCACGGATCTAAGTTACCTAATTTATGTTAACTGATTTTTGTTTATATAATTTTAATTATTATTAAAATTACATTTTTTTTGCTTGATCACTTTTTACACTGCGAAAGTGCGACTGCTTGTGTGATAGGTCAGGGAATAAGGAATAGACTACATATCGTTCTGGGAGAATAGGAAGCTGGGTTGGCCGATCGAAGTAGCCTTTTCAAGCATCCATATGCCTGCTTAAACCAATCTTTTAACCTTCGACTTTGCTTACTTGCTACTTGTTTCACGGACTTGCTCAAGAGTTTTCAACTTTTCTTAACCTAACGCATCATGAATGATATAATTGATTGTTAATGCCAGTCGTAGATGCACGAAATGACAAGTGCGTAAAAGATGATCAAAATTAATGCGAGTTTCATTTGTACATAGTTACGTTGGCCAATTCTTTTTCCAGCACTTTAAAACCTTTAAAGCCGGTTTACGTTTCTCGATATCCAGTAAATTCGAATGTAATTTTTCCGTTTGCATTATCAAGTCAATCTATCAAATAGTGGATTTACGGCAGTCGATAAAGTACGTATTTTTCTTACCATCCAGTGGAACATTTCTCCATCATAAATTTGCTATCGAGTACGAGTAACATATTCAAAGGGAAAATAAAATATTGTTACAAAATACACATTTTGCGTACTATCAATAAATGTAAAGGCTATCTAATGTCATTAGTGATGGAAATTCTAGAATGCTGCGAAAAGTAATAAAAGGAAAATAATGATTTTCATGGATAATGTGTTGGTCGGTGCAATAAATTAAAAGGGTGGAGTTGGGATTAATGCAAACATATTTTAGAAAGAATTAAAATTAGAATCGAATAAAAGGGGAGCCGTTTAAAGTTATTATGAAAATAAAAAAACAAACAGTCAGTTAGCTATAAAAAAAAAACAATTAGAAATTTTAAATGAATAATAAAATATTTATTGCAAGTTATTAAATTCCGTTCAATTTGGTCCCCAATTTTACACAAATTTTTATTTAAAATTGTTGTTAAGGATTTTCTCACAAATTTGCGTAGTATCATCTAATGCTATATCAAAGTGTATATTCCACACAAATATTATGTAAAGTAGGACAAACATTTGCGAACGAAAAAACAAATAGAATTATCCGCCGGTGATATTAAAGGAGCTTTCGAATTTTAATTTCGAATTTACGTTCGGAAGAACTTTTTTAAACGAGCGAATCGGGCACTGCTCCATCATTAATGATTGCATTAACTGCAATAATTCGGTACTTGTGAATTTGTCCTTCCCTACTCCCTGCCAATGGGAGTTCTGTTTAAACATGCTAGCATTGTTAAAAGTCGGGAAAATTTTATGTAGAGTTTATGGAAAAAATTCTGCATTTATCTCTTGCAATTTTATATTTCCTCATAAACCACTCTTTACATGCCAAGTGGTCACTTTTGAATTATATCGTGAATTGGCACAATTTAGTTTTTATTTGATAAAGTAGTTTTTGCGAAATTTTGCATTGTCAACTCTTGCACAAAGCAATTAAAAAATCATGATATTAAATTATTTATTATTATTTTCTCGATATTTAAATTTGACTTAAATGGTTAAGTGTACTTACTTGCCTGCTTAAACGAGCCATTTTCAACAGACTTTGTCTCTTGGCCCAAAACACGCCGGTGTACTAAATTTCGTTAAAATATTTCAAAAAATACGTAGGCTGCAATGCTTATTTAATTGTTGTTATTCGCAAATCAATGACAGCGCAGGTACAACGTTGTTGATGTCTTTATTGAAACATTTTTCTCGAGTTGTATAAACTCACAAAACAATACTGTCGGGAATGACTATCGGATCAAATGCGCACTCGATCTGTATATAAACATAAACCGGCCCCAGGCGGAAATTTGTAAAGCAAAATAAGCAATAATTAGTGGTTCTATGTCGCCAAATGGCAGCTAATTGAATTCCGGGGGTGAGATGGTTCGTTGAAGAATCATCGATACACAGATTGTGCAATAAGTTTGGTCGTAGATGTAGCGAGTGTTCATTCGGTAAAGGCAGAACATTTACCGATTGATACATACCTCCTAGGCTGCGCTCACATGTTACACGAACATGTGACCCACCAAACGTATCCTGTCGTTGATTTAAAACATTCCTTAAAAACTAACGAATGCGTTTTAGTGCGTAAAATTTATACTAAAATCGTATCTTGAGAGTTCAAAATCATCATTTAAAATCTTATTGAAGTCTTCTTGTAAGTTATTCAATCTATTACCGAAAAATTTTTATATTTTCTCTGCCCGTTATATCAAGTGATTGTATGAATTGATGTTTACAACAATTTGAGGTTTTATCTCATTTTGCTATCAAAATTTCCTTGAATTCATTTAATTTGTTAAAGCTTTATATATCTGTAGTTTATTACGTACTTATAGCCTGCCCAATAAAAGTCAACTTAAGGGTGTGCAACGCTTGCTACCATAGTGGATTTAAAATGCGCAACATCATCATAACGTGTGATGAAGTTCAAATATTGCCATTGAATAGTCATAACAAGATGTTTGTGATGTGATATGTTGTAAAAAAAATCTTTCTTTAGTATATATCAGACGGGTGCTTAGATTTTAATCTTGGGATTTGACCGAAGGGATCAAAGAACGGTCTTTATATGCTACTTAATCGATAGGTTTTCCAAACTGAATACGAAAAGATCTGCTGCGATTGTGGAATTTGCCGAATGTTTCAAATTTAATCTGGAGACATTTTGTTTCGAAAATATCGATATCACAAAATTTCACCATTTTTAATTTTGAAACCCTGAAAATTTCCCCAGCAGAGAAATGTTATCTTGTGTGGGCGGATTGACAAGGCTGACTAGGACAAAAAGATTAGCAGACGAAGCATATAACATAACGAAAGAACATATTCCTAAGACAGTCTTAAAATGAAATCCGACATTCTTATTGTTGTGTATTCACGCTTTTGTAGGGCCTTGGCTCAAGATTGCATTCTTTCTTTCAAAAAAATATTTGATTTATACGTGTGCCCGTTGTTTGAAGTGTGCCTGCTATTTCAAATATTATCCTTTGGTAAAAAGATAGGTGTTTACATAACATTCTACACGGTTCTCCCTTTCCAAAGTTGTGCGATTATGTTCGATTTTTTCGCTTTTAATTTCAAAATCATCATTTTCGACGGCTTAAACCATTCTGTACATGCTAATTTGCATGAAGTATTCAACGATACTATTGATTAGTAAAGAACAAGTCTCATATCTGCAAATAGTTTTGAAGATACCACGCCTCTCTCGAAATCACCGAAAAATATTTTAAGAATGCCCGAGTCAACTAGCATGTGCTGAGTGATAAAACTTATGACCTATAATTAAATCTACGAACGCTAAAATTGTGGATCAAGAGAAAAACGAAGGAAAGTCATCAAAAACCGTATAGTTGGGCAAGACCGATCAGTGCATCCGTTACATAGATTCACCTTGCACAATTTTCCATTCATTTTCATAATAAAATGATTGTTTCCATCTAAAGGCATACTTTTTATACGAGTCTTTATTTGGAAGAGGGATGAAAACGTAACCCAACCAAGTCTGAATTTAGTGAAATTAATGGTCTTATCAAAGGCCCCATTGGTAGTCTTTATAGAGTTCAAAAAATTATTTTTTGCTGCTATGTAAAAGCTTACTTTTCCTAGGCATCATTTTAAGGGGCTGTGTCCAAATATGGTGCAATTAATTTCTGCCAAATTATTGTAGGCGATCAATATTCATCATAAAATATTAAAAACTAGATCTTTTGTTATGCAAACATATGATTGAAATTTGGTACAGTTGCTTTTTACGCTTCAATCCCTTTTCTATAGGGTTGGTCTCTGGAGCAAAGCACGTCTGCGTAGATAATTTCATTATAACATCTTAACAATTGCGAACATGTAGGGTATTTGAATACAAATATACCTAGGCAGACATTAGGCGGACAGACATAATTTGGTTGCACTTAAATTGGTTCGTAAAATGATTCTGAATTGACCGCTTTAAGGAACGGTGAGTCTATCTTAAGCCGTTCTATATGTGAAGAAGATACGCACAAACTTAACACAGTTTATGCAAAAATGAAATGTAATGAGAACAAAAACGATTAATACAAAATTGAAAATTTTCTTTTTCGTTTTGATTTGTTTTTTGAAATTCGAATGCTTTTCAATTTTAAAATTCTATTGTAATTTCGTTTTATACAAGGGCTTTTATAAGAACCACTCTTTTTGCAATGTTGCTATCTATGTATGTATGTAACATAAAATTTTATGTATTTTTACTATTTTCCTTCTTTATTTGTCAGAAACGATAGATATTGAAAATGATACGATACCTACTACGGTTAGTTGGGTACATTCGAATGCCAGCGATTCAACGTATTTTATGCTGCAAATGCATCCTGATTTGGCGGATCCCATCGAACAGTTGGGTATGGAAATTGAACAAGATGATAACGAAACGGTTACGGATTTCAAGCAACGTTTTGGTGAACGTCGCCTTTGGGACATGCAAATCAATGTTACCGATTTAGAGGAATTGGATTTACGTTGCGGTGGCATTGCTAGACGGCATAATATGTCACGTCTCTCTAATGAGACTGTCACCTGCATGGTACAACGTTGTGAATTTACACTTAATGCACCGGAAATATGTCCGCCCGACTACAAAGAGACCGATGACACCATCTTTTGGATTTATTTTCTGCTGCGGTAAGTTAGTAACATAAGCATACAAGCTATGTGATATCATTCACTTTGCTTGCAGATAAATGCTTGAACATATATTGATGTGAGTAAAGAGGGAAATTTATAGATAGTAGAATAGAAATTTGAATGTGTTTTCTATGTAAGCCTCTGCTTTTACAAACGTCTGGGTGTTTGTATTACATTTCGGTAATGTAAACACAGGTTGTTTGCTGTCTTTGACATGTGATGTGACTTATTAAAACATTCTTTGCACAAATTCTCTTCTTCAAATATTCTCTTGGTTGTAATGGATTTTAGTATCGTTATGCAGGTACGGCATATATATATATATATGTACATATATATGTGTATGCATACAAATGTACCGGGTAAATATGTCAGCAGACCTGCATCAACAACGAACTAGTCGAGTTGGTCGCATTAGATATCTTTGACATCATTTACGGAAGCTTACTTACTTAGAGCTTATCAATAGAAAAGTGAAGGAAAGGAAACACATACTCATAAGTAGTAGATTCATGAAATATTTGTTACTTCGTGCGAGTCGATGTGAAATACGTATTAATTTCTTCCCTTTATTCAGTAAATCTAATTGAAATTTGTAATAATCGACATAACGTGTGTGTGTTCTCGCTTCCTTGAATTTCTGTGAATGCTTGGTCATTGGTTAATTTTCGCTTAGAGTGCTAATGCAATACATTTTATTGAGACTTAAATTAATCGGATTATATATGAATTTCGTATTTCATTTCGTATCGAATGCAGTAAATTTGTGGTGTTTCTTTTTTATTATTTTTTGCTTTATTGAGTGCAACGATCAATGTACGTTAGAGAATGTAGTTAAATGTTAATAAATTTGGAATGTGTTTATGAAGATAGATTCAAGTATTTATTATCAGTGATTTGGATAGAATTGTTCATTGAAAATGGCAGTTAAAGGAAACTAAGGATATGATGGTAGATGGTTTTAAGTCTTTATATTGGAGACGGGGAAATCGATTACATTTATTAGGAACGAAAGGAAGAAAAAATATCCATTGGACTGACAATTCGCGATTTAAAGGGCAGTATTACCTTGTGATATTTTATCGTGTTTTATTTTTTTGGGTTAAGGCCAAATTTATAAACGATTCGAAAAGTCCCAGACATAATCAGAGCGCAATTTTAAGGTTTTTTGAGTGCACTGGAGAACTTCATTAATCCCAAAACCGATTGGAAATGAAAAAATCGTAAAGTCCAATGCTGCTATGAGAATGGAGATGTTCAAAGGATTCAACTAATCGTTTAATCCAAAAAATGCAGATTAGAAGTAAAACCATACTTTCTTCCAATTTGAAACGTTTTCGAAATCACTTTTTCGACCTTCAATTTTCATTGGTTTGCGCTCAAACTTTATCTGTAACTTTAAAATAAGACCTTAAAGCGAACGGTGTGGTATTTTCTTGATAAATGAAACAAAAAAACCAAATCGACGCCATTATTTTTTTTTAAAAATCGAGTTTTCAAAAAAAATCTCACAAAGCTCAGTAGATGTTGCGGCATATGTTAGAGAAATGGCTAGTTTGTTTTCCTATATAAAAAAGTGGTACATGTGGCGCTATGGCAAGGTAGGCAAAGCAACGAGCATTCTTTTTCGAGAGCTGTTATGCCTGCATTATGTTTTTAAAAAACGAGAAAACAACTTTCTGTCTATTTTTTTACCTGCGAAAAAGACCCTCTTTTTACCTGCGTAAAAACAACACCTTTACCTGCAATTATTATAATAAGTAATCTTTTCATATTTGTACCCTATATCATTTGTGGGGTATGTTAAGTTTATGCGGATGTACGCAACATCCAGAAATACTTGAGATAAGCCCACCTTTTATTATACCGATCTACTTAGAATTGCTTTCTGAATCGATTTAAAATGTGTCTGCACGTGTGCCCTTTTTGTTTTCTTGTGCTCAACCTGCCTACCTTTTGAGATATTTTAATGAAACTACACTGACGTGTTTTGGCCCTAGGACGAATGCTATTGAACATGGTTCAGATTAGACAAATTTTTCAATCACTTCATGTATCACGGCTTGTATTATTGTATAAAGCCGGATGGTGTATGGTATTCAATGTTTTCGTTTGTTTTTAAAGAAGTCATCAAAAATAAGCCAATTTTTGGTGAACACAAGATGATGTCATTCTTTGAAAGAACAAGACTTGGTCATAGTATTAAAAAACTTCTCACTAAGCGATTTTAACTTTGGGCTTATTAGGGCTTCATTTCTTGATAGTTTTCCGAACATTTATTGTTTTATTTTTCAATCTCCCGTCCTTCCATTTTTGGCCTTTTCATACTCTACTTCTTTCCGTTTGTGTCTTGTACAGTACGTACTTCATACATGTACCGTCTTAGTAAGTTGAAAATTTATCGAACAACTGATGGATGACAAGTCTCCCAAATTAAGCTTAGATCGCAAAATGGCGTACAATATCATTTTTCTTGTAATCAGAGTGAAATAATTCAGTACCAAATTCTGAATTGGATGCATATCCATCCGTCTGTCTCATATCTGTTGCAAACATTGTGTTGGTCGCAAAAATGAAGCTATCGACTTCATTGGAAATGCTTGTACGGCGATTGATATTATAAATGGGGCAAATAGGTCAAAGGGTTCGCCTACACTGCCACATAAACTGAGAACAACTCCGTTTCTCAGAAACTATAAAAAATTGGTTCTTTGCTCATTACTCGTAAACTACAGCAGATAAATCTGTCAAAATTTGAAAGTGCATTGTAGGGGTGATGCTGTAGTACCTCCGCAAAAATAGAGAAAACTGTTTCGTTTATTCAATTTTATAGTGTGTCATAATTTAATTTTTTTTCTGTCATAACTTTTACAACGCGCATGCTCCGGAACTCCCTAAAGCATATAAATCCTCGGCCAGTTTCAAATTCAGAGAGCGCCTACGCATGTGCGCCTGTTCGCCTGTCCGTCTGTCCACCCGCCCTTTGGCAAAAATTAAGATATCGCCCAAGTATTTGAAAATTGAAGACGGTCGAAGGACACGCCTACAACGCCCACATGTCTATACAAGAAAAATCGGGAAAAACTTTACTTTTCGTGTTTTTTGCTTGGTCCTCGTAAAATACGACACAAACGTTATATAAATTTCCGCTTTTTTTCAAAAATCAGCCGCGCCCACCCAATACTGTAGAGTATGAAAGCTTAGTTCTTTTTCTTTTTTTTGGTCTTTCTGAGGAGAACGGTGATGGGTATATAAAAGGTACGGTCACGACCGAATCTAATTTTCTTACTTGTTTTGCCTTGCGATTAACTTTCTAATGATCATTTAGGAAATTTCCTTTCAATACTCTATAATAAACAGATTTAAAGATTTAAATTAAACTATAATATAAGGTTAAAAGTATTACTTTAACTTATTTAATGGGGCAAATTGTGTGCTGTGTTTAATTATACTTAATAGGTATTAATATGTCAATTAAACAAATACCAGCAGCAGAAAACTATAACGATATCAACCTGTGTAATAAATCAATACGGTTAAGGTAGTCTTTATAAGGCCGTAAGAGATTTTCTTCTCATTTAGTTAGTCATTGCTACTGATGAAACTTAAGAGACTACATTTATTATTTATCTCCTTCATAACTCGTTAAATTTATTAGCATTTTATTCCAGATAGTTTTAATTTTTGTTTTTTTTGTATTTTTCTCATCTTGTGTTTGTAGGTTTTTGGCGACTACCATGTTGTCAGCCGGTGTCACGATAATGGACCCCATTGCCTTGACAATGATTGAAAAGTACGGCGGCGATTTTGGGCGCGAACGTCTGTTCTCTAGCATTGGTATGGCAATCTTTTCGCCTATTACCGGTATCATGATTGATTATTTTTCACGTGGTCTTGGCTACACTGACTATTCGGCCGCCTTCTATACATACGATGTGCTGTTGGTTATTTCTACAGTGTCGGTGTTAATGATGCCGTTGGGCGAAAAGTTGCCCGCTGATAATGTCTTTAGAGATTTATGGAATTTATTAAAAATGCCGCATGTGATAACATTCATTTTCTTTTTATTTATTCTGGGCAACTTCTGGGGTTTCATTGAGAGTTTTCTATTTCTTTATCTTAAAGAATTGGGTGCACCGAATTACTTATTAGGTATATTTTATGTGTATGCGTGTACATGGCACGTTTCACTCAGTTGATTTGCTAAATTTAATCAATGTTTTATATGTTTTGTGTATATTTTCTTTATTAGGCATCACAATAACCGTGGGTACAGTAAGCAGTATACCATTCCTTTATGGTGCTGAGAAAATTACCAAAATCTTCGGTCATGTGAATTTGATTATTATCGCCTTCTTTTCTCATGCCGGTCGTTTGGTGGGCTATTCGTTTATTGAGTAAGCACATAATTGGTTTCTTTGTTTGTTTTTGCTATTGCTACTAACTACATGGCTTATTGAACACACACAAAAAGCTTTTCCTTATTATACTGTATCGTGCATGCATTGTTTGTTCTTGTGTTGTTTGTTATTGTTTGCTAAGTAACTTTAAGTTTATTGCTATGGGTATAGAGTGTTTCCGATTTTAACAACTTTGTTGTGTTTACTCAGTTACGTTATTTCGTTGTTGTTGTTCTTGTTGTTATATATTACCATTACTAGTACCACCTTTAAAAATCCTTATCGTATGTGTTTTGTGTACTGATGTGTTTTTATTGCAGAAATGCCTGGTGGTGTTTCCCCTTTGAGGCCATGGAGGCTTTGTCCTGCCACTTAATGTGGGTGGCTGCTGCCACTTACTGCTCAATTTTAGCTCCAAAAAGCCTTTTAGCTACATTGATCGGCGTTCTGGGTATGGCACACTTCAGCTTGGGTAAGTGCAATTACATTTACAATTCGATTTCGGTTTTCTACATTCATGCGAAATGAAATCTTGCTTGATTTCCATATTTAATGACTTTTTTTTTGAAGATTAACATTTGAATGTATGTTCTTGGTTAACGTGTGAATTGATATGTGAAGTGATTGGTAAGAATTCTCAAACGGGAACTAGAATATTAATGTGAGATCAGCAGTTTCAAGTATAAAATGAAGGAATTTCAACACAACAAGAGGGCGAAACGATAGTCTTGGAAAGCTGTAGAGTATCGAGATTAGATTGCCACAAAAACTTTTTCAAGAAATTAAAACAAGGACTTTTGCGAAAAATACAAACATAAGTAGTATTAGGTTCGAAAGTAAACGCTTATCGATCTCAGTAACAGGTAGAATTATTTGAACTTTTGCTAAAATTGTTATTTACGCCTTTTATTTGTACCATTGTGAAGCTTCAATGCTACGTATAAAAGCAAGTCAGAAACTTTTGTCTACTGAAAATGAGCGCTATCGCAGCGAACTCAGGGAAAATGAGACATGCGTTGCTTTCCTTATTTAATCAAAAAAAAAAAGAAAATTTTCTTGCGTAGTCTCATTTCGCCGGAGGACAGAGGCTGTCCACCAGGGCTATAGAATTTATAAGATGTTGAATTGCTAGCAAGAGCGGAAGAAGACGAAACCTAAACGCAACAAGTGATAGTAGAACTTAGCTTAAATCCGCAAAACAATCGAATAAACGAAAAATGGAAAAGTCACCGAAATGGATACAGAATAACCTGAGTGGGGGGCAGATGGAAGCACGGAGATTCACAAATGTACGTTCCTCTAAAGATATGGCCACATTTGCATCATATCTTCACAAGTGGCGAAATATTTTGAAAATTTCAAACAATGTTTCGAAAACACAGAGATCATGGTTTGATCAAAGCCAACCATCAATATCAACAGTAAAAAAGCAGGAATGGTTTGGGAAATATATAATGCTCCGTGTTTGGTTAGATCAGAAAAGTATGGTGTGTTACGGGATTTATCAGCATGTGAAACTGTTAATACTCAAAGCTATCAATGAGAAGTAATTAATTTAAACGGCGTATAGATCGATCAGGAAGGGGTTCGCAAGCGTGGTAAGGTAAGCTAGCCCCACGACAAGGCGCCTGAATATGCAAAGAATTGGTTGAATATAAGTTGAAAGTACTTCAATATAATGAATCTCTCCATTCGTCGTATTCAATAGACGTCGCTTCATCAAACTACTAAACGTTTGAATCGATGCCGCACGTACATTCTGAGCAAGGTTTCAACAATTCTGAAGAAGTCGAACCATAGATAAAATGTACAGCTAGTGATGGGCAATACTTTTTCCCTTCTCTTGGAGTAAGCAAGGGTTTGTTTTCTTCGAAATTTTCATAAGATATGTTGAGTTGAGTATTTGATTGATTAGACTACAAAAACTTCTAACGAAGGTCCCAGTAAGGCCAGTAGTAAGGTGAGGCCAAGGTTTTGTTGACAAGCAAATATGGTTAGGGTTTATGGGCGAGAATGATTGCGACATAAAGGCCGATCGAACATTGAAAAAAGGCTAGAAATGACTAAATAAACGTTATAGTTGCACTAAGTTTGCTAATGTTTCTAATGGAAATAAACAAAACAGTCTGATAGGCAAACTTTGTCCATAGACAGTCAATTTCGAATTTTTGGTGTCCGAATTTTTCCATTTGCTCGTTGCCATTAATCACATAATATCTGCATTATCCCTATTTGCTATTTTTACTTTTTTTTTTTAACTTTCACTAAGGACGTGGTAGCGGTTCGTTTTTTGGAGGTCTACTAATTGGTCAATTCGGTACAAGAGACGCATTTCGTTATATGGGCTTATTGGCGGTAGTAGGCGGCATAGCTTATGGAATTTTACACCTGGTGTGGTTGCGAAAATTCGATCATAATATGGAAGAATCCGAAGATGAGGGTGAAGGAGTGGAAACAGGCGAAACGGATAAACTTACCGAACCAGCAACTAAAGAGCAAGGAACTTCAATGTCATTGGAGCGTTTAAGTCTAATGATAAAATACAATCAAATAGGTAGTCTTACATCATTGCCTAGAGGTTCAAGGGTAAGTGTGTATGAGGTTCATATATAAAAAATTCACAATGAAAGCATTTTTATACTATTCTTAGGGTGACATACATGATCATTTATCTATACGACGTAGTAGTTACAACGTTGAATCAATACGTGTGCCTAAGCATGGCATTGGCAGTGCTTCAAAGGTTGACATTCTACGTTCAGCTTTGGAAATCAATCACAAATCTTCAAATAATTCTGTGCTGAGCAAGGCTGACAATCGTACATCAAATCAATCATTGGGACGTAATCGTGCCGACAGTGCACCTAAACTCAATCATACAACAATGAAAAATATCTCACAACCAGCGTTGGAAGCTGTTGTGTTAGAGGTAAGCAAATAAGTAGCTTTGCCAATAAATAGCTCTACTGATACGTATTTGATTAATGGAATTGTAAAGAAAGAAAAAAAAAGGAGAATAGAAGAGAGATGGAATCACCAAATATGGGCGAGAATTCAAAGCGTTTCGCATACCAAAGCTTCATGTTAGATAAACAAAGATAACAATAGCATTTCTACAAAATCCTTTTCTCCATTACTATGTACAATTTTTTTCTTTTGCTTCCTAAAATCCCTACGAATATTCATAAAATTTTGCATCCTATATCGTATATTTCAAATTTAGTTTCCGTTTTTTGCGTTCGCTGAAAAATATTCCAAAAAATTTGTAATTTTACTCTTTTCATACGTGTGCAAAAATATTTTTACGTGCGAATTTTTTGTGCATTAGAATGTGTTTAGTGCTTTTCCTCGAAACGCCCATGTTCTCAATAAATACACTTTTGTCGATTGTCATCTATTAAATTGGGAAATTTTTTCATTTTCCAATTTTTTCTAAAATGGAATCATTCTCACTGTCATCATCATTCATTTAAAGAGTTGCAATCTGAATGCATTTGTTCACTTTAAAAGTCAATATAATGAAGTAGACAATTTTGTAGAGAACCACCTTAAAACTTAAATACACGCCAATAAGAAGGTCCGACATATAATTCTAATTCGTTTGAAATCCAAATTTATATGTATGCGAAGAATTGTACTTTGCAAAACTTGTTCAAGTCTTGTAACGTGGCTTTTATCGTATCGAGTATAAAGGCGGAAAAACAAAAAGCGCAAAATTCGCAAATATTTGCTTTTACGTGAATCGTTTGGCATACACTTTTTCTTTAATGGTTGTATTATACAATACAAAAGGTTACTTTATAAAATTATTTAAATAAATATCTCCGCTAAAACCTCTTTCGTAATCAAATTGGTTGGGCGTTCCTGTTGAGGGTTTTGCCGAAAATTCGAGATCTGCCAATTTTGAAAAACTCAACTCGTCGCTAATGCCAAGTCGCATTTCCAAATATGGACAACGTTACACAACTGCAAGTTTCAGGGGCTTTTTCCCCACAATTTTTCCACCATTCCTCTTATAAGCTAAAAGATAAATAGATTTTAAAAATAGTACCAAAAAAATTTGAAACCGAAAGTTAGTTCGCCGCAAATAAGAAAGTCACGCTTAAATGTATATGTAACCGCTGGGCAACAATTCTCGGGATTGATATGCAGACGACGTCTCTAACCAGAAATCCCTGCCATTATTAGAAACTGGCGCCCATCGAAACTCCATGTCATTTCGATCATTTATTTATCAATTACAATTTTAACGACACAATGGTCGACTAATCCAAATTCCGTATGCTGATTAAATTGCTTTTTTATGAGCAAAATACCATTCAAACAAATATTATGACATATGTCGAAAACTGTGGTGATTCTTCCACTTTATACAGAGTCGTACGGATGCCAATAATGACAAATGAGGAGATTGCCCACAGAGAGATGGTCAAAAATCCCGAAAGAGTAAAATTGCAAACGATAGATGATATTCGAAGGATATTAAAAGGCAGTGAGTGCTCTTACTGATTTCCATGAAAAGTTGGACATGCAAAAGATGCTCCCCAAAAGCGGAAGGCGCTTATTAATGGAACAAATCCAACCTGTCGCAAGTCGATGGATAGATAGACAAGCTTCCATGAATTGGAGTTTGAATTTTAATCCTTATCTACCTTTTTTCCCCATATATGACCTACAAACGTCTATTATATTTTCGGACATGAATGAGTGGGAGAAAAATATTCGAATGAAATGAAGACGTCATTGAGGAAATTGAAACACATTTTGACGGTCTTGACAAATCGTTTCACAGAAAAGGCACCAAAATGTTAGAGGTGTATTAACAAAGCTTAAAGCAAACCATGGAGAAAACGGAATTTGCAGAACTATTTATTTTCCCGGGAATTATTGACCTATGTATTATATATATGCGTATGTGCAGCCTATCTATAATGCAATCAGAATGTGCATATAATGTTTTTGAAAAACATCTTGTAGTTTGTTAACTATGAAGCTATTTCAGTTATATCGTTCATTTCCCTAAGTTCGTCTTAAATTAAAGAAAAGAAGGATAACATCTTATAAAAATATCATCATTTTCGTAAAATTACTTTGAAATCCAGGTGTTTGTTTACTATTTATTAATGCCAACTTACTGATCGATAAGATAGCATTCCAGAAAAAAGAAAACCACAGCAGCTTACATAGGGCAAGGGCGTCACTCGTATGCATGTTACATATATAGCATACACGATTTGAGTGAAATTGTAAAGGCAATCAAAATAACTTCTTTATCTTTTAAATGACCAATAGTTTCTAGAATATATAATATAGAATGGAATAATGTAAGTGGATTGATCCCGTCATTCCATTTTTGCTTTGACTGATCGTCTGTTCATTTATATGACAACTCATACTTTTTCTTCCACATTTATCTTCTTTAAAAAATAGTCATTTTTTTTGGAGAAATTTTCGCAAGTGCTTTAGTAAGTTTAGAAAGGATCTTTCTTGAAAGGCAAGGGATATGCAGTCATGTTTTAGTCATGTTTTTGCATAAATAATAGAGAAAAGTTATAGGACCATTTTGCTTCATTAGCTGCAACGTGCATATTAAATAATTTTAACAAAAAGTTACAGGCGGCAAAATGGTATATGAAAGTTTAAAGACCTGTAACATGTACTAAGGGGCACGAATATTCATCAAAGTGAAGCTTATATGCAAAAATTTCTTTCAAATTTTATGCTACTAGGAAGAGCAGTTGTCGCGGCTACGGAAGTTACAAAAATGTAAATCTTTTAACTGTTTTTACATACAGTTATAAATAAAGCATTTTATATTATTAAATATTTTAATTTTTTCCTTTTCGGTGCAAAAAAAAGATTATGAAAATTTTACTTTATTTTACATAATTAAAACACTTTAAATGAAATCTTTTTAAACTACCTATGGCTATTAATTATGCTTTCATGAAACACATTAAAAAACAGGGTGTTGAATCAACATTTTTCCCAAGTCGTTTGAAAAAATATCCAAGTGGCTTATTGACATCTATACCGGCAGTTGATTTGTCTGTCATACCCAGTTCGCTGTTAATGGTAAAGTACAAAGCATGTAGTTTTCTTTGTTTCACCTTCTCATACACTATAAACATTGCTACTGATAAAGATTTAGAGATAAGTGCATGTTGCTTGATATTAACATATATTAACCTATAAACAACATATATTAAAAAAATTCACAAAGCAGAAAGTAAAGAGGAACTGAAAAGTTTAATTTCAAACTCGTACAAAGCAGAGAAATACATTCATGCACTTTTTCTAGCGTTTTATAGCAACAGAATTTTTATGAAAGACGAAAAATGGGCTCCCTACAATTGCATATTTTTCCAGAAAATAAACTTTTACTGTAGTCAATAAAAAGACTTTTTGCAGGTATTATAGCTATCTTAGAGTCTCCTTTTGAGTCTTTACGTAATATCTTTAGAGAGATTATAGAGTTAAGAATAGCAGATAATATTTCGTTACATACCCTTTGAAATGCACTAGTCCACGGGCCCCATAAGCTCAGCTCAGAAAATATAATTATAAGAAAGTCATAGCTTTTTGCCCAATAGATGGTTTCCGTGTTGCGTAATTTTCGCAAAGTCATTATTAAACCATACTATGGGCCGTGTGAAAAGTGTTAGTGTATCAGTAATTCAAGAATAAAATCATTGTGACTTATAATATGCGGGAAGCTAATTGCCTTTTGAAAATAAGCTAAATCGTTACAATTTTACAATATCGCTTGAAGTAAGGCGATAACTCTTTGCAAGTCCATGCGAAAATTGCTAGGACTTATGCTCAAAACTAGTCCCATAATGACGCGTTTGTCAAAGCCTCTCCTCATTTTGGTCGATTACTCATTGACAGAGTTAACGACATTTTTCAGAAAATTGAAGAGGACAGACACATTTTGTCTTACGACATCGTTGCGGAACAGTTTTAAGACTAAATACAAAGAAAAGTTCGACGAGTAGCACATTAGGTAATAGGGGCAAATTTGGAATTCCATCTTTGAGTGAGACATCGAGCCGCTTTTGAGAAGATGGAAAGTAGATCGTTCATAGACGACAATAATATGCGAAATATATCGCGCCTCAAGATTGAGAAATTCTTGAGTTTTATTTGTCAGCGTTGTTTGTTAGTAATTGTAGCTTAACCGCTGAAGACGATGTCAATGTCACCATAAAGCGAACAGATAATATTTTAAGGAAACTCTTTGACTCTCTGACTCTTGTTGTCGTTTCTTCTAAAACAAATTAAGTTAAGATTATTGACATATTGCTTTCTTCCGCCTACATGGTGTAAATATTGGATAACTACAACTATGTCTTTAAAAATAAATTAAGAGTTTTAGTGAGAAATTGTGCGAGGTATGTTGCTAAAAGGCGCACATATGACAACATAGTGTTTTTGAGAAAGTTTCTAATTCGAATCTGTCGACTTACCTTTTATTCTTAAGATTATTCATATCAATGCCAATATAAGGTTTAGTTTCTCAAATCCCAACGTACAATGATTCTAATCCTGTATGATCACAGAAATTTAATGACGACAGGATTATTGTTCATTAACATGTATGATAATGATTGGTGGGATTTCTCAGCAGTCGCCATTAAAATCGTTGTTAAATCGCATAGTTTCTCAGTCGAAGTTAAAGATCTTTATACGACTTCTTAATTTGGTACGGATTTCATATGCGAAGTTGTTGAACATTCTATTCTTATTATGTCTTCAATTTAGTGCGATCACGTCATTAAATCCTTCTAAAGATGCTCTAACGCCATTACACATTATGATTATAAAATTTTAAAAACCAAAAAGAAAAGCGTAATTCTCTCATAAGTAAGACCCTTTGATAGACATTTCCACTTTCAACTGACCACTCATAACTTTTTCACTTTAAACATTTTACCAAAAAAAAAAAAAAAAGTTATGATTATAGTAAAGTATACATACACACGCTGTGACAACATCATTAGACTCCCAAACGATTTACATTTAAAATTTGAATTGATAAATACTCGATACTTGTGCATCATCCTTACATGCATAATATTCTTTCGTCTCCTTTAATTCACTTATAATTTTAAATATATACGTAGATATACAATTTGCGAGTTGTTCATCCTTTTCAGTTGTTCATTCTCTCATATGCATGTACATAAATGATTTTAAGCTCTTGCACATTAAAAGAAGGAAGGTTTATTAAATTTCTTCTCCTTTTCATATCTTTTACCACAAACCAAAATGTTGCCCTTAATGAACTCTTTCCAAAATTCTTTCGGAATTATTGAGGTAAACTTTGTGTCTCTTTTAAAGAGTGCAAATAATTGTACTTTTAAGGTAACATGTAATTAAGCCACAATCAATACTTTGTTTTCCTTGTCTACTTTGTGGAGGCGTAATATAGAGTAGACATGGAAAAAGGGTTCTGGATGAATTCAACGTTGTCACAAGAGGATTAACGATATGTTTGTGTATGTATAACATAAGCATTACTTTGTTGCATTGCATTGTCTGTTGTGTTGGTTTTCACTTGAAATGTATATTATTATTTATATTTTTGAACAAGTGAAAATGGTATAGTGCGGCACGGCCTATTATTAAATACTATACACCAAAATACTATTCTCAAAATAAAGTGCGATATGTGCAGTGGTCGGAAAAGTGATCTAATTTCGAATAGCGTTCATGCTAGTGCATCAAACTGCATCAAAATCTCTCAAGATCGCGACCTATAGGTTGAATACAAGAAAACAAGATCGACAGACAGGCAGACGAATGGGCGGGAAAGTATAATCGGTATAATGAAAACTGAATCTATCTCAGAACTTTCTGGGTGGTGTATACACTCGCACAAACCTACCATACCCCTGTACCATAAGTAATGTGGGGTTTATGTGGGGACGCTATGTAAGTTCCCAAAGTTTTCTAAGTGCAAACGCTACAAGTAATATAGGATGTTATATAGAATTGTAACTTCTCATCTTGCAGCTTTACGCAATAGTATAACTTATTCCATTGAAGTGCAGACAACAACATTCTTGGGAGCTTGTAATAGATTGAGTTTTATGCTGAAAACCCTTATTTGCAGAGAGAATGATTTTTTCTGCTTAATTTAAAGAATAATACTGATGAATCACAACATGGAATGAACTGTGCATCCTTACGTGATATGCGTAGTGCAAATAACGTTGAGGCAGAACAGTCGAACTTTTTAGATATACTATGAAGCTGAAGAGGGAAGGGATCGTCTTATGACGATATCTGAAATAATAGGTTCTAGCTTCATATTCTTTACGATGAAGAATGGCTAGTGGGTAGATAATATTTTAATCAAAACACTCCTTATGCGTAAACAAAATACCCATGAGGTAATAAATGCTCGTTTTTACTAAGAACACAGAACAGACATTACATCACTCTCCTAATACTTTTGTTTAATGCTTATCAAGTGAAATAATAAATAAAAAAAAAACTTTTTAATTTTTCTATTAAGAAAAATAATCAAAACCATATTTACGTTTTTGTTCTTAATATATATATATATATATATATATATATATATATGTGTGTGTGTGTGTATTATTCGTTTTACCTGATAATAGATATTTCATCGTTATTTTCACAAGATTTCTTTCATTTTTATCTTGCTGTCTGCCAACAGTTTACAAAAAAGGAAGAATTTGGAAAAATAAATTATTGTTTTTCTTTTTGTGTTCCTTTCGGTCTTTGAGAAATCTCTGAAATATTCCCTTTAAAATGAAAACATACACATCAAGGCGAACATAATATGCTCTTGTTAAAAAGCAAATAACTGCTATGTCTGCCGGCGGAAAATCTTATTTTCCTATTTTGTTGTTTTACTACCTCGACTTGAAATTTTCTTTCATTCTCTTTTACATCGATTGTGTTGTTTTCCACTGATGCAGATTATTTGTGTGAGTTTTTTATTTTAAGCTTTGACAACATTATAATTCATAGCATTATATTTATAAGATATCTGTGGATTATGTGCATGCATAATATAAATTCTGTAGTATTTACTTGCAATAATATTTTTATTAGCTTTAAATATTAAAAAAAAAAAAAAAAAAATCTTAATAATTATTTAGTTAGCTTATTATAAACTTATTATTAAAACACGCTTAGTCACGAGAAAGCACGTTGGGTATCTTAAATTCGTTTTAAACCCCTTTCGGAATTGTCCCATCTCTCTTCCTCGCTTTCTTTAAATATTCAAAGAAATTGCGTGAAATTTTTCAAAGGATAAAGTTTTGCAACGATTTGAAAAGAGTGAATAAACTAAGTGATTTTTCGCTAGATTTTATTTTACAAATAAACAAACTGAGTATACAAAGTGATTGCTATCTGTAACTATATTAAGTAATTTTTAAGTATAAACTGAGACCATTTTTAAAGTGCGCTTTAACATTGTCTTAGCATAGTCAAAACTTTTCTTTCATTACGCCTGGAAACAAGCCTCATTTCTAAGACAGCAAATAAAAAGTTAACTGATGTCGATTGTTAAGGTATCAATACGATGTTGAAAGCCTCGGTTGATTTGCGTGGTCGCCTAAACACTTCGTTTGCTTGTGGGTGAAAATCATTTTGATTCATGATTTATAAAACTTAAAGTAAAATATCTTTCAATTCCACTTCCAATTCTCTAATAATTATAGCACAGCATTCATACAAACAATGACAGGTGACCAAATCGACTCCAAATTTTACACTGACTTATATACAACATCCATTTGCGGAGGTGTATGTTTTTGCGCTTTACAAAGTTACCAAACTCATCTTTTATAGATGAATATATAAAATAGTTCGAAAGCAAATTTGGGTGTGAAAACAGCTGCTGCTGGCAATAGTTGCCTTCTGCATCTTAAAAAAAGTCTTATTTTATACATGTATACAATACAAAATTCGCAAAGAAACAAGTAAAAGCATTATGGTGAGCTAAGGCTCCACATTAAATGACCTACACCACCTCGCTTAATATCGTTATTCGCATAACCACTTTCCAAAATGAGGTGTTACAGTGGGAGTGATCTCAAAACTGGTCTGATGTGAACCATTTCCAATACGGTTCATCCTTGGGCCAAAACGTGTCGATGTACCGAACTTCATCAAAATATTTTAAAAATTGCGATCTATAGATTGAAATTAAGAAAGCAGGGCGGCAAAATGGACAGGTAAGCTTAGTGATTCTGAATCAATCGGTATAATAAAACTCCTTCTGGGTGTTGCATACATTTGCAAAATATACTCTTGCACTACAAGCGGTGAAGGGTATACTAATGGTCTTGTTCACTCAGTTAAGCCCACTTTGACTTAAATACAATTTTGCAGAAACGGTGAAAATCCATCGTTCAAGCACTTTTGCAACGCTGGCATAGAATTTTAAGGCTATTTTTTTTTCTTTTAGTTTACATTGGTAAAAATACTGGTATATAATAAAAAGTACATGTTGTGTAAGTATTCAGTTTGTGAATCATTGAAAGTGATAAATAAGTGAATTTTGTAAGAAAATCACATTCGCACTCAAATGTTTTGCTTGACACATTTAAGACGAGTAAGGATTTATATTAAACGAAAAATTAAAACCCTAATTACTTCAGCAGCTTTATCATCTTTAACGTGAAGGGCAAAGTCATTACAAAAGCCTAAAGAAAGTGTTTTTGTGACATTATTTTTTTTTTTTTTTATGTAGAAAACGTTAACGGACTAATAGTACCAGTGAAAGATATTATTAAGTATATATTGAAGCGTTGAAAAAAAATTATTTTTGACAAATATTAAAAAATTGAAATACAGAGCGGAGCTATTCCCCTAAGGAGCCACAAATGGCTAAGGCTCTTTTAAATTAGGAGGTTTTGCGGGATGAAGTATAAGTAATCTACATTGGTATTTTGAAAAAAGTTGCTTAATCTACATGTCTATAGGTGGAGAAGCGCGTAGAGCATTGCGTAGAGAATTTTAAAAAATATTGGTTTTGTGTGAAAAAAGGCATCCTTCTGTCAACAAAAAAGCTCTAAATCAACTCATTGACAGTCCGCTGTTTGGCTTTAAAATGTTATTTTCCACATATTAACTATTTAAAATTGCATTACAGAATGTTGCCATGAAACTATAGCTGAAATTTATCAGCTGTACAAATAAATTTTCCGTATTGGTCGGCTTGTAATATATATTGAACGTATTCATTTCTCCCGCTGTTTTAGGTTAAGATAGCTTTGTCAAAGTGCTTACATCATATAAGTTTCACTTTTATGAAAGTATAAAGGCAACAAAGAGTATTTATGGCAATGCACATTATTCTGTATTAAACTGCACAGAAACGCGGTTAAAACAAGTAAGAACATTATAGTCTAGCAAGGCCGACCATTCAATAGCCTGCCTGTGGTGGTTTGTATATTAAGTTAGTGCGGAAAGACCCACCTTTTATTATACTAATCGATTCAGAATCATTTTCTAAATCGATCTATGCCTGTCTGCCCGTCTGATGTCTGTCCATGCAAATATGTGTTCAAGCTACAGTTCGTACTTTTAAGATATTTCGATGAAATTTGGTACACAGACATACTTTGGTCCAAGGAAACACGCGATTGAAAATGGTCCGGATCGGCCCACTTTTTCGACTGCTTTCGACTGCGTCGTTATCGAAAAGTTGTTAGGTGCAAAAAAATTGAACTCTTCAAAATTTCTCGGCAAAAGTGAGTAATTTTAGTATTTTTGCATTCTAAATTGGTGTAAAAACGTTGGACCGGCTTGGGCAATTTCTTTAACCCCCTCTAACATAACCGTTCCTACGGAAACTGAAACTTTATTTGCTAAAAAAGTGTAATTTACAATATTTCATTACGAAAGTTGACTCATAACAGTAAATTGGCAAGGAAATCTACGGCACCGAACGTGGACCACGTAGACCAATTTTTTGGATACCATAGCATATAAGGATTCTCATGAAACGTAAACTCTTATATGTTGAAAAAGCTTAATTGTTAATTTTTTTTGAGAGGAAAATTTGTTCAAGTATAGTAATTAAATACAAAAATTAAGTGGACCAAATTTGAGCCAAAGGGATGTATTTCTTGGCGCCGCTCCATATAGGATATTTTACGAAATTAATTCATAGTAGCGTTTCAGTAAAAAAAAATTAACGGTAACGAATTTGGATCACATAGGTCTACTTTTTTATAGGCATTATCACAAAAAGCAGACACTCATATGGAGAAAAAGTCCAAACTTCCAATATGCGGGCTTTCATGAAAATTATAGCTTTGCATGGAAATAACGTGTACTTTTTGGTGTATTATTAACAAACCGATGTAATAACTGTAGTAGTCGAAGAGATGTAGGGTATCTAATAGTCGGCATCGCCCGACTATAATGTTATTAGTTGTTTTCTCTTAGAATTTTGTGGTGTCTTAAATAGCAATCGTTATTTGTAGAAGAGAATATTGCAGAAGAGAATGGTTCCGTTTACTTTTTTTTAATGTCAGGGACTTGAATCCCAATTTTTCTTCCCCTTCTTATATATGACAACTGAACATATTTCTTCTGCCATACAGAAATTTTAGAAATATGCTTGAGGGAGTTTTAATAAATATAATTAAAACAAGGTTATTGATACTAGCGAACAACAATGGATTATATAATATTTATACATTAAACTGCACTTACTATCTTCGAATATGAAAATAGCATATATTATACTTCTTCTATTTTATATTATTTTATATGAATGAAATTTCATTATCTTTGTTATCAATATTTAAAACATTTCTATGTACAAAACATTCAATGCTTTGCTTACCTTTCTAGTTAGGTAAACACATAAATATGATAACAACGTTATGAGTGATCTATTAACTTTGATAAAATCATAAATTTTAACTTATATCATCTAACTCTTCGTATAAAATGAAATTTTTTACATAAATTATTATTAGCATATGAAGTTTTGGATTACCTCTTTTTTAACCATAATAATACTGCAGGCTTATGGTATTTTGCTAAACTGAGTGTTTTTTTTTTTTTTTTTTTTTTTTAACCAAAATTAAAAGTTACTTTATGTAGCTGCTATACCGAGTGTAAATAATAAATATTTGAAACCTGTCATAGAAAAAAAAAAAAGAAAAAAGATTTGATGCAAAAATATGTGCATCAAAAAAAAAGCTAGATATGTTCTACATACACGTTGCAAATGCAATTAAATTCATATACATGTCTGCTTGTGTAAAAACAAATTCAGGTAAACAACAATTATATGATGCTCAAGTGAATTTATGAGTTTTTTTCTCTTTTTTTCTTTAGTTCAGCTATGAAAGAGGTTTAAAAAATTTGCTGTTGATGTTGTTGTGTTGGTAGCTTATTTATGTGCATAGTTAGTGTTTTAGTGTGAATAATTGCCAATATATAGATAGATAGGCGGAGTATATAACAAACAGGCAAACATACACTTAAGAGCTATGTTTTATTGGAAATACGACCTAAATACTTTTGGCTTACGCAAATGTGCGGGTAGTTTACAATGTTTGCAAGTTAAAGTTTAGCATTTCTTTTTTTCCCCAGCGTGAAAACGTATATATGGTTGTATGCACGTAAAAGCACTCAGTTCGTTTATGTTCGAGTAGGTGCATTTATTCTATTGTTGTTTAGTTTGATTTTTTCTGCATCCTTTTTTATTTTTGTTTTTTTGCTTTCGTTTAAATGAATTTGTTCAATTACAAATTTGATGGCGCAGAAAACAAAGCAGAACAAAACAACAGTTGAGCTGAATGTATGCCATAAAAAAAAAATGAACTAAAACACAAAACAAGCAAAAACATTATATCTGGAGAAGGTTGATCATTAAAGACCCTACACGACTTCGCAAGATACAAGTCTTCATCTATTTTCATGATCAAATAGCGAAACTTATGCTTTATGCCCAGAGCGCCCTTTGAGGGAGGAAAACGAACAAAACATGGACTAACGTGTTTGAAATTCAACAAAAATAATCTCTTGTCATACACCACTCACCCACTTTCGTAATAAATATTAAAAATAAGTCTTCGTTACCGTTGCGTACATCTAATTTCGATGACCAAATGCTATTAGGGGCCAGTTTTTATCACGAAATATTAAAAACTCACCTTTTTTTAATTTAACTCTCAATTTTCCCGATAAATCTTATTCTCATGCCTAAATGATCCCAATTTGAGACAGTTGAATATCATCTTAAGCTGCAATTATGGACTAATCTCCACCATGATATATTAAAAGTTAGTCTTTTTACTATATAAAGATTCATATTTCGTGGGGATGATTATATGGGAGAGGGTTAAAAAAATGTCCCCATCTGGTTCAAAATTTTCAAATCAATTTAGAATGTCAATATACTATTATACAGTGATGTTTATCTAAGAATTTTGGCAATTTCATCTTTGTTTCGCATAATGATTTTTCGACGTAAGGCTGTCGAAGATGTGGTCCTATTCAACACACTTTTATTAATGTACTTCAAATATGGCGATCTGTCGGTTAAAAGGAAAGAAACTCAGGACAGACGGATAGATAGACGGAAAGTTATTTTGAATCGGTACAACGAATCGGTGTAATGAAAGGTGGCCTTACCCTACGCTCCTCTGGGAGTTAAATTCGTCCTCACATAGTACCACGAGTAGTGTAGGATATAAAACATGAAAAATTATACACAGTCCTTCTTCAAAGATAAACCTACCACTGATGAAAAGCTTATTACTTTCATATGCAATGTTCTAAAATTACCAAGCCTTTTCGGATTTTTGCTTTAATTTAACGGTTTTAAATTTATTGCATTCGTAAGTTCCGCTACAAGACGAGTATAGCTTTTTGATGCGTTACAATTAACGTCGGGCAGTGATGGTTGCATAACAAGTTAATTATTTCGCTTATAATGCCTAGAAATACTAGACGCAATTTCAAATGTATACAGTCCCAATCAGTGATACTAAGATTCCTCTATTATCTGGTCGTACGACGTCTGGTGTTCGAAACCCTAGGATCGCAGGATAGCAGAAATTTAGCAAATATGTTTGGGTGTTGTGACTGAGGTCAAAGTTGACAAAGGAGTCTGAGCCGGCTGCTAATATGCTTTTAATATTTGAAATGTAAAAAGGCAGCTAAAATAAAAATCTGAAAAAAGTTGTGTTTTATTAAAGCGCCAACTTAACAACATACTTCTAAAGATTCGTTTTGAAAATAATCGCGATAAGGTAGTTGCAATGCCCATAATTAATGAATAAAGTTGGCTATTACTGACGCTGTGTCTAATCGTGTTTGACTTGATGACGACTATAGCTTAATTATCCGTTTCTATAGTACCTTTTACTGAATAATGGATATACGAAGTATATATTTAGGATCGAAAGCGCAATTCAGTTGATCTTGCCTATGACTTTATCAATTAATGGTATAAGGACATAAATCTGAACAATTACAAATTCTAAGACTACATATGAAAGGTTAATTTTAGGAAAAATAACCCGATTAACTTTCCATCAAACCAAATTATTTCACCGTTCTTCTCATGGTATATGTATATATATATATATCGTTTTCTTCGTTTAACCCGTCTATATCTGCATAATTCATTTTGCTTATCGATTTCAAAAAGCTAACACGATATCTGATATATGTGTATTTTAAAACCTCTTACAGTGCCTCTTCAAAAGCAGCTGTAAAGTATTGTGAAACATACTCTCATACTCTATAAGACTCTGAACTCAAATCCAATTGCATTCATCCTTTGAGGCTCAGTTGAAGTATGAACTTAAATTTTTTTCTCTTATTTTATTTTGTATTTCTCCGAAATATATACGGCCTAAATATATATATATATATACATAACCAGCTTCGATGCATAAATGCATTGAAATTACAAACGAAAACTAAAATTTTAATTATTCCCAAGATTGTTGCAACGGAGAGGCACATCGCAGGTCAGGGTCGGATTAATGTCGACACTTTCATTGCTGTGGTCTCCCTAAAACTACCTATTAATTTAATATTAATTAGTTAATATACATTAACCTACTTATACTATAACTCATAATTGTTATCCTATCAGTTTTTTCCTTTAATCGAATTTATGGGTTCGCCATCGACGTGTTATGGGAAAATCAATTAAATTAGATATGTTTCGTTTGGTTCACAACTGGAATAGAACTTAGTAGTTATCACTTTTAGAGTTACCTAAGCCTCGACCGTTGTTGTTTGATCTCTTTTGATAGATAAAAAATAAAATAAAATGAAAATTCACTAATAATGTTCATTTAACCAAAGGAGATATGATGAAGAGGTGAAAAGATATATTCAGACTAGTTTTAAGCCCAGTTGGGATGCTTTGTTTAGTAGGAAATAGGACTAAAAGTTAGGATCGTTAGGAAACTCTCCGGGCGTACTAGTATGTGATTTGTGTCAAAACAATTGCATGTTCGCTCGACATATTTGGATTTCAATACTGTTAAAATGTTTACAAGATAATGAACGAACTGATGGCACACAGTTGTGGATAGTCATAAGAGTACGTGGCTCAAAGAGCAACTGACACCATATGAATACGAAATGAGTAGCGTGAATGTTTTATTGTATTGTTGTTGAGAAACGTTAACCAAGTTTCGCTCTGCTCGATTTATAAATAAACTATATCAACTTTTGCATATATTTGCTTTTTTGTTATGAGGGGGAAGTACTGAATAAAAATTGTGTTTATTTTTTAATTCAATATTCAATTCGTTTTTTGTTTTTGCCTTTTAACAAGTGAAATAAACAATTAATTTGATGAATAAATCATTTACAAAAATTAAAGGAGAACATTTTTCAAATGTGCATAAGTAAAAAATAGCCTTAGGGTTATTAGGCTTAAGCATGTTTTTTGTTTTGCTTTACGTAGATCTTTAAGAAAGGAGGTCAAGCAATTATGCTTTACATAAACACAATATGAATAAGCAGAAGGTGCTTGACTGCATGTTGCATGCTATTATTGTAAAAATTAAACAATATACAGAGTGGAAAAATTTACTATATTTGTCGAGCGCGGAGGAAGATCTTAATTATATATTACTCTTTTGGAGAGGTTTGCATGCCAAAGTAAATGTAAATATAACTTTTAAAAAAAGAGGTTCTATCCTTTATCCGGATTCTTAAGTACCATGTGTAATTTCTCTAAAAAGGTTTCTTAATATCTTGAGTCGATCTACTGATCAGTTAATTTTGTTATATTCACGTTTTAAAAGACCAAATATTTTACAAGGAATAAAGATTTCAAAAGTCGTAATTTCGCGCCCCCTTTATAAGAAATTGTAAAATATTTTTTTTATTCTTCATAAGTTTGCGTATTTTGTCTTGTATTAAAGATTTTTTAAAAAATAATTATAAAAATTTTCTTGTGCTTTTCTAATTTACCATAGGACAAGGATCAAATACGCATACCGGAGGAAACTGAACTTAATTCAAAAACTGCATTGTCAAGCACAAGTGCCGGTGATAACAGCCACAATAATGGCACCGATAATGTGGAAGATTATAGTCAACCCGCTCAAACGGCCAATGGCAAAAGCATAGCGGATGAACGAAATACCAAAGATGATGCCACTTGATTCAATTGCTTAAATATCATTAAGTACTACAAAACTAAATTAGGTTAATATATAAATTAAAAAGAAAAAAATAAATAAACGGAATTACTTTAAAATTATTTAAATCAAATAAGGAAACCGTATGTTGTTGTGTTAAAGCCACGTTTGGTTATCCAACATTTAAGGTTAGTATATTAAGAATTTCTTTCCAAAGAACTTTTAGTAGTAACTTAATTATTAGTCAAGCTTAAATTTTCTCTTTCTTCTCACTACTTCACGCAGCAAGGAAACAATTTATATTCGCCATAAAAGAATCCTTGATGTCTTTCAACTCATTAATTATCGAGTATCTCATCTGAATCCGTTTTTTTATTGTCGTATTAGTTCGATCGGCACCTTTTTCTAACTAAAGACGAAGGGGTATGCTTGACGAGTATTTGGATGCTAGGTTTTTCCAAATATTTTCAAGAGATCGAAAGTTGTAGACCAAAGTATGAAAAAATAGTCGGTATTTTCTCGATTCTCTAATTTATTGCGAGTGTATATGTAGGCAATTTTAACCCACTTTTTAACCATGATTTCCCACTCAATCAAGGAATGCGTGTGCCGAATGACAGCTTCCTGCTTTCGCCAAAAAAACGATGTTAAAACAAACCCTTTTGGTAGAAATAAGTATTGTGACCATTTAGATAGCCTTAAGAAATATGTGCACAAAGTTTTGTTTGGTTCAATACTATAGGTCAAGGAGCTCAAGTTAGAATCAGTTGGAAGATCAGGCCTAAAATTTGAGAAGGACTCGAATTAGAATACCAACGCTAAGATCAATTATCAATTCTGAATTAGAATTCAAAGTTCTAACAAACCAGCCACGACTTGAATCTTAATTAAGCACTAGCTGCACTTTAAATTCAGGTCCCAACCAAGCGCACTTTTCCAAGTGTCTTCAATTACGATGTATTTCTAATTGATTTGTTTGAGATTGATTTTTAATTGATCCTTTAATTCGATTTCGTTTAGCGTTTTACAACTAAAATGGTATGGCATTTCTTTAGTCCGGATGTCCGGCTTACATTTAATTTTGTTATGTAAATTTTCAAAATGGTTGCGTTTGTAAAGTAGTTAAATATACTTTATAAACTAAAACATCATACAAAAAGTTTTAAATTGAGGAGGACTGAGTTTGCTCCATAACTCTTTTTATGAACGCTGTTCGCTTCAAAATCAACCTTTCTTGACATTTATTTTATACTGCATTAATTTGTGAATTTCGGCCCGAAATAATATTTACCTAAACACATTCACGTAAAACAACATGCCATAGAAAAGCTGGCAGTTGCTCAGAACAAAGGTGTATATTGTTTTATGCTGGTTGAGGACATTCTTTACATTCTCCTCCTATTATATTCTATATTTATCATTTATTCATAATGTAGGAGCACTTCCGTATTTAAAAATGCTTTTAGAATTATCTTAAGTATAAACAGAAATTAAATAGAAATTAAGTTGAAAATTTTCACATACCTCTAGGTGGATAGTAGAATAGATCTATACGCGAAAACCTAAAACCTTACACTAGTATGAAGTAACCAATTTTGCTCGTTTTTCCCTGATTTCGAAGTTGATGAATTAACTGGCTCTCTGTCTGTCTTCTTCGCTACAATGATGTTCGCGGCCGATCTAACGTTATTATAAAAATTAATTCGTATTGCATTTTCTTTTCAAGATATTTACTTTTACAAGCCGCTTTCACATGAAAATATTGCAAAACACTTTGCTTTCTCCAATTTTAAAGAGGACGCACGTATTTCACTGAGCAGATGAAAGAGTAGATAACGCAAAATAAAAGCCTTCCTCTTACTACAATGTGTGAGGCACAACAATGAAAAATACACCTCGCATCTATTTTTCTGTGCACCTATGCATCTGTCTTTCCATATTCGGTAGCGATAGTAACTGCATATTATATATGTAAGTCTGTTTGAAAGAAAAAAAAAAAAAGATTAAATTCCTAAAACCACAAATTTAAATAAAAGTATTTTAATGTTAAAATCCGGTAATTATGAAATTATGTAATTAAAATTAAGATGAAATTAATGAGAGAAATTTATTATCATCGTAAGCTTAATTGCGTTAAAAAATAACGGTAATGGAAACGGATTATAACATATGAAATATTGCTTTGTTTATATAACGTCAGTAATATTAACGTTTCATTTCACTTCGATACAGACGAAATATTTACGAAATCCACATTAATTTTCATACGTTCTATTACCTCTGACTTGTATATATATATATATATATATATATGTCTGTGTCTGTGTATATTGTTTTCTATATAAAGTTGGAATGGAGATAAGCGAATTCAGAAAATTTTATTGCCTTCTCGATTTCTATTAAAATTTAAATTGATCGAAAGATGTACCAAGACTTGATTTTTTTTTACTTCTCCTGTAAACTAATGGCATCTGCATTATTTCAGTTACTTATCGGTTAATCATTATAATTTTCATTTTTGACTAATCATAAGCATTTTCAAGTTGATATAAACCTAACTGCAAAGTTTTACTTTCGCATCCCAATTTTTGCGATTGCAGGACCCTGACCGCCTGACGGATGGATGGACGAGAGAGAGAGAGAGTCAAGCAAAAATAGTCAACCCGCTTAAAATGTTACTTTGATGAAGAATATGTATATTTTATGGAAACTTCTATGTATGTCGTAATAGATTCCTCCATAGTGGTGACAAAGCAAAAGAAGAAGTTGCTATTCATTGATATCCAAAATTGCGGGAGTTTTAAAGTCATTTAGCATAATTTTCTCAAGCAATCTGATAAAATTTCAATTCAATTTCACCTTCAAAATGGCTCTTTAAAACAATCAGTTGTTAGTTGTTAGACCACCGAATGTTTTGGCTAAGTTGGCAAGTCGGCACTTTGTAAATAAAGAGAGATGAAGTTTTTAATTAAGCTTTAGTTTAAAAAGTCAGAAAAGGTAAGTTTGTGAATATTCTGAAGTGGTGAAAACTTAACGGCATGAGCGCATAAGGTATTCTCTGTGCGTATAAGTGTTTTCTTCTAAAAGCTTGCTTTATTTCTAAATTTTCTTTGAGCTGTTGTGCCCTCTCATTTCTTTTGAGATATTGGGCCGCCTTTGTATAAGAGAACACTTTCATATCGAATTTGTTTTTCGGTCTTGAAAAGCATTCTTGTGCTGCAAGTTATTTTTACTCGTTATAATCCCCTCGAAAATGCGATCAATTGTGCTTAATATGACAGTCGAATTATGCGTCACCTTAATGTTTCTAGATTACTCTCTGCCGCAAGAGGCGCAGGGACTATTTGAATACCATGTGAAGGATTTGGTGCTGATTGGAATTTATTGGTTATCCTTCCTTTCCAATAGAGATGGACTTTTGCAATCAAACCATTTAATTTATTTGTGGACGATCGAGATGCGAGATACCGTGATATGTGATTTGGCAGTTTGGATGGCAGTTTGAGCAGAATGTCGGACTATGGCCACTTTAAAAGTGATGTAATAGAGTAGGAAATAATCACAAGTTTAAAAATAGTACTTTTATAGAATTTGACGCAATTGGTAAACGGTAACGATTACGGTTACGGTTACAATTTGTAAACTACAAACTGTTCTATTTAACAAGTGTTGATCAATTTATTCAATTATGTTTTTTCCTTTGTGACTTTTAATTTCCTCATTTTGTATAATAAAAAAAAAAATAATAACATATATTTATGAAATAATCAGCAAGAGTAACGGAATAAAATATTTTTAATGTACATTTAAATTTCATTTTTTTTTCCTATAGTTTATTATTATTGCATGATTATAAATTATAGGCGAGTTTCATGTCCAAAGCGGTATTTCTTTTTTTATTTGAAGCAAATAAGTCAGGCAAACAAGGTTTAACTTGCTTAACGTATTGTCTCTCTTTAGAACATTGACGCTGTAGTCTCTCAGTTTTGGTAAAGTTATGAACAATTTTAGGGAAAACTTGAAATTCATTAAAATTAGCGGTTAGAACTTGACCGCATTTATTGAAAGGTTTCTTCAGTGAATTTATCCATTCATCTTTTTTAAATCAGTTGCTAAAATTTAAACTTAATTAATATCGTTGCAGTAACAGGACGGTTTCAACTGTGACTTTAATTTAATTTTCTTTTTTTTTTTTGCTCATTTTGTCAATGCAATTGCGTTTTGATTGACCCAGTTGCAAGAGTGCACCAATGCTGGTGAGCAAAAAGAGAAGCGATGTTTGATACGTGTATAATTAACCGCAATTGTGAATGGTGATGCACTTACATTACATTACATTCATAGTTGACTGGCCATTGAATTAAACGTTCACCTTTTTAGTTGACAACCAGTACTATATTAAATATGACATTTAGGATGATCATACGACATGACATTTTATTTGGTTTCGATGAAATTTTGATGAAACCGTTTAATTTTTTTCATCAAAAATTGTAATTATTTTATGTAAAATATAAAAAAGTTTTTTTTTTTTTTTTTATTATAAAAATCACTACAAAAAGTTGAATGAAAAAAATGAAAATTTTTCATTTCTATTAGCTTAAGAGTGAATCAGTTATTTGCTTTGGAAACTTGACATTTGCGAGCTCGCAAAGTCTGGTACGTGCATTCTCGATCAACGTGAGATTTTAAGTTGACTAAATTCACCCTACTCTTTGCTATAGTAGGATATCCCATATCATACATATGCTAATCGCAAGCAACGTAAACAACAGAATCAATGCAACCTTTTCTGTTAGTCCTACTTATTGATGCATTCAACACTGATGTGAAAATTTTGGCTGCGGCTTAATTTTAAATAATTTTTTTGTGGTCAGTACTCAGTAATTGGATACGTATAACTTTAGCCGCATGAAGAAAAATCGGAAAGTAATCTTTGCTATGCTCCTTTCAGTTCTTTGTCGTCGATTGCTTGCATATTTGCTTGTTAAGCTTGCAAGCCTCAACTCATTTGTATGTGAGTAGCTCTGATCTGAAAGTTATGTTACAATTAAATAACAGCATCAATAAAGTTTTGATGAAACATTATGATAACAAATTTATTCGATCTCATTTAAATATAACACTTCCATTTGTTCCCTCTTTATATTGGGGAGATAGTTGAAATGGGTCGAATTTTATTTTGAAAATAAGTATATAATTTTTTTAATTTTCTAATTTAAAGGGATTTATTATGTTTAAATGTTTACAACATCAGCCATCTGATGCGTTGCATTATTCGCTTAGATAAAACTGTTGTTTAATGTAGACTTCAATAAGCTCAAAATATTTATTAACTCTAATCGGACCATGTGTTTCTATAACAAATCATATCACGATGAGCTTCACCGGCTTATCGTCAGATAGAATAACTTATCTTGTTTATAGCTTACTATTTATTTATTTATAACACGAAATATTACACGCAGGGCGTGTGTATATTTTTTTGAATTATCTAAAAAAATAAAACAGATAGAAATTTTTTTTCCAGCTCTGAGCGATCTGCATATCCACTACACTTATCCCAAAAAAAGGTTAAGAAAAACAATGTGAAAACTAGACTTCCTTACCATATAATGTTCAATGGGCCTGGCTGAGTATTTCCATTTTTGTAGAATGTGTATGGAAATTTTTATCATGCGCCCATTGCAGGTTTTAAGTACCGACCAAAAAATTCAGAAAGCAAAGGTACTCTCAATTTATGCTGCACTGTAACAGTGCTCTTTGACCGTCCATTTCAACACCAACTTGCGTGCCAGAAACTCTAATGAAGGCAAACGCTTCATTTTTACGTGCAAGAGATCTTTTACTAGACACATTACACAGACATTACAGTTCTGCATAATCTTTGGTTCAGTTCGTGGCCCGTAATGAATCAATATATGATATGATATTGCAGTATCTTCTGAAAAGGTGTGCACAGTCCCTCAACACATAACGGATGTAACATCCAAAAGGAGCTTCAGAGATCCTATAAAGCATATATATTCTTGCTCAGGATTAATTCTAAAATGAATACGATAGACGCCGCGATCTGGCGGATAAATGTTTGTTTAAAAATACTTTCGATATAGATATCAAATGAAAGGATTTGGAGTGTAGAATGCGATAAAGTGCGTTTGTTATAATTTAATTATGGTGGACGTTTAATGCACAAAGTCTTGGGGCGTTTAGAAAAAACTGACTTCTTTGACATTAAAATCTTAAATGGACCAAGCGTTCAAAAGACGATATAAATTCCAATAGTAGTCGGTATGCGGCATTTAGCCACCGCCGAATATAACTTTCTTACATGTTTTAAATTCAAATATTCCGACGAACCCTGTTTTGCTAGAAGCTTTACTACCCTGTGTCTATTGATAAATAAAAGCAGCTAAACGTTAACGATTGTTGTGTGAGACTTATGGGAAACGATGCGCAATTTTTTTCCAGAGCCTACGCGAGACGAAAGACGAAAAAAAAGAAGCTGTCACTAGCGAACTCGTCGACGTGGTATAGACGTATTCTAATGCAAACGTAAACTTTGCATTTGTAGCCTTCTCCTCGAGACGCGTTTCTGCTGAACTTGGTTTTCAGTTTCATTTCGGTTTTATCATCGGCTGTAAGACATGCTGCGCGGATTTCTCGTAACTACGAGCGGGAGACGTCTAGTACTTTTAATTTGATTCGGAATTATATGTCGCCGATGTGTTTAATTCCTAAGACCGTTGTTACTTGTTACTTTCGAGTTGTTAACGTTAGTGTCGAATAAGAACGCAATTCTCTCTTCGGCGCACAAAGCCCTGTATCGTCCCGCGAACGGTATGAAACGTGTACGACGAGCTCTTTTTTCACAGCTTTTCTTACCAAAATCAACAAAATCCAGTTGGGGGAATGCCAGCGACTAAAAGTCGTTCGGTTTATGTCTCCGCATGTGTTAGTGGCTTGGTCTACTACGGAAAATACCCGAATTTTATGATTAATCAATGACCAGATCAAATCCGATAGTTGTGCTAAACATATCTGATATATGTCCTAATGATAACATTTTTGACGCAGTCCGTAATAAACATGCATGCTAATTCTTAAATGACGAACAACAGTTGCGAAATTGATGTTTATTTTTAATTTCAATTCAATTATATGCACTTACGGACTGAATTTTTACCGTACACTAACTTAATTCTTTTTTAATAAAAGCGAATTCTTTTTATTTCATAGATATTTGCTGTGAACTTTGTTTTTTTTTTTACACGGTTTTTCGGGGAAAATATTTAGAGGTTTTCAATCTTACAGGATTTTTCAAAGTTGTATAATATATCCCTAAATTTACCATTTTTCGGATGTATATTTCTACACGACTTTTTCGTGGGCTTTGTTAAGAAAAGTATCTACCGTGTAAAAAAGAGTAGAGTGTGTGATTAAAATTTCATTAGCTCACTGCATCCGAACATCAGCTTTAATGATTTATTGAACTTTGGTAATCTATTGACAGTTTGTGTCGTCAAACATATATAATATCTAAGAAAAAATAAAAAGAAATTGAAAGAAAAGAACGGAGACCACGCATATCTTTTAGTTTTCAGCTTTCTTAATTACTGTTTGCATCTTTGAGAGTACGAAAATTTCAGAAAGGAAAAGAAGTTAATTGATTTAAAATCTCATTTTAAGCATTAAAGGCTGTTACTGCTTTAACATCTTGCAAAGGCATTTGTTAGTGTCGTAAAACAATTCGCCCTCATAAAGGAGCATATCACCAAGTAGGCAAAATTTTAAGTACATTTAGTCACACTTCGTTCCTATATTATCGTGTTTAATGTACGTTTAATGAAAAGACAATCAAAGTTTTATTTATGTATTATTTTATTGCAAATAATTTAATAGTTTTGTCTTTTAATATGTAAGCGTTTATTTTGATCAATAATTTACACGAGAACATAAAACTAACAAATTAATCGTCAGAGAAAAATCGAAACAGAAAATTTTCGCAAATTCTTAATCTTCACTGTACACAGTTACATAAAAATCATAAACATTTAACTGGTTTTATTCTCTTATCCTAAAATTTCTTGACTTAAATCTTAAAAAACCATCTTACAAAATGTATTATCCTTTTCAATATAATTCGTGTATCATTTATAATTAATTTGTATTAATTTTTTCCTTTTATTTGTGTTTTGTCGTTAAAGGTTTCTCTTCCTTTTTTTTTTGCGTCAGCAACATTCTTTTGTACTTGTTTACTAGTATTTGTGTTAAGCAGTGTTGTGCTGTATTTTAAAGAGGTGACAATTTTTTGCTACTTCCAACATGTTTGTGCGCTTCAGG
>CCAG010019414.1:0-98573 GCA_001077435.1 Glossina morsitans morsitans | reverse complement strand
ACAAAATGTATTATCCTTTTCAATATAATTCGTGTATCATTTATAATTAATTTGTATTAATTTTTTCCTTTTATTTGTGTTTTGTCGTTAAAGGTTTCTCTTCCTTTTTTTTTTTGTTTTTCTTTTTTTACTTCTTTTATTTTGGAATTTTTCAATAAATTATCTAAGAAAAATTCAATAGAAAACAATTTGTTTTAAGTTATAATGCTATCGCATCAGTATATCAGCTAATTTTCGAATTAATACCAATTTGTATTATATATTAAATTGAATTAAAAATTACATCCAACATAAACGGAAGATAATTTAATTTTTACTTCTTATTCAGTTTAAGCGTTAAAATTTTATTTCTTTTTTCTTTTATTTTTTTCGTTCATTTTAATCGTAAATGAAATAATTTGATTTTTCTACATTTAAATTTTGTGTTATCCGCTGTTGTTCGCCAATGTTCAGTTTTTTTTTTTTATTTTTATTTTTTTTATTTTTATTAACTCAATATTTTCTGTATAGTCTATGGTTTTTATCATTTTTTTGTTGTTGTTTTTTTTTTTTTTTTGGTTTATTTTTAACTTCATCAACACGAGCGAGCAGCCTTAAATCAATAAGAACGTTTTTTAAATTTTACTAACCAACTATCTGTAGTGTTGGTAAAATGGCCAATAGCACCAACGCGATTACCTCCACCGGCGCCACTGTAACCACTACTCACATTGCGACTACGTTCGGTAAGCGTTAGTGTGTTTCACTGTATTAGTGGCGAATGCTGAGAATTTTCGCTAAAATCTACCGTATAGTACATATCGTTTTCCAAGTTCATGGCCAGATGCCGCTGAAAGGGTCTTTCATGCAATTGACCAATTTGTTGATTATGAGCTGTTGCCGTTGTTGATGATGATGAAGCGGACGTATTTGCGGTCGTCAGGTGACCACTTTGCAGACGTGTTGCATTTGTCGACGTTGCGGATGTACGCAATGGATTACCGCCGCCACCACCAGCATTTACTCCTTTGCCACTTAACCAGTGCTTATTAAATTTATTTTGAATTTTCGGTCGCCTTCCGAAACCCAATATAGGTAAGAAGCCGGATGTGCGTGTAGAAAACTTACGGTAAGTTTGATTTACTTTACAGATCGGAAGAGCGTCGTGTAGGGATGTATAAGAGCGAAGGATATTAAAGTATTTTCGTTTGGTTAAAAAAAAAACTAACTGGAATTAAGTAAATGTAAGAAATATTTGAATTTTCTATGGAATCATTCATATTTATTTTTCATCTAAGTCGTATTAATAATTTCATAACCACTGCGCAAGAAAGTAAGCGACTATGTAAAAGGATAGATTGATATTATAGGTTAACGTCATAGGTAACGTGAAATCATGAGTCGATTTAGCCCATAGAAAACTTTTGTTTGATAAGCTGAAATACAGTAGTCGAGTATGGCCGCTATTTAGAATAAAACAACTTACTTTCGTCATAAAAAATCAATAAGAATATCGTGTTGCTAAATAGAAGTTTACTTTCATGACTTCTCTTATACGAGAGTCTTAAAAACTCCAAGTCTTTAAAACTCCAAGTGTGAAACGGTCATGGCCACAAAAAAAGGAGGAAAGAGAAGAAGTAGAAAGATGGTGGCCGCAATGGGCTCAATCGGTAAGTGTTTTGCCTTTAGCGACCAACCACTCGCTATAGCTACTTCGAAGGAATACGCTACCGTACTTGACATTTGAACCCGTGCACACAGATTTGGTGGTCGCACCTACACGTTGCTTACCTACACGGGTAGTTCGGTGGATAATAAAATATATGTAAAAATTGGGGTAAAGAAAGGTTCCGTCTAAGTTAACATAAAATGAATGACTTTGTCGTTAAGAGAATTTCTGATTAAGGCAAGTGTTAAGCGAGAGTTGTGTCCGTACTAATATTGCGATTGAGCTCATTGAAGGCTCATCTGCATCAAAAAAATCGACAAAAATCTTTATGTAGTCCACCTGCTAAATTTCCTAATGAAATAGAAAAAAAAAAAGAATCAATGAGACAAAGCCATCGTTTCTCAAAACAATTCATCAAAAACGCTCGACCAAGCATAACATTCACCAATTCCTCGATTTGAATAGCACTGTTTCCGTCATACTACACAGTCGGCGGAACGATGAAAACTTTTTAAATGTTTCAATCAAGATTACGTTTAAAATAGTATTAAATTCGTGCAAAATTAATCCTATCTGCTGAGACTCTACCTAATATTTCATTTGCAAGCTTTGAATTGTGGTCTTCTGTTTTTTTTTGTTTTTTGTTTGTGTAATTAATATTAAGAATATAATAGCTTTAATCAACATTAAGTTAATGTTAACATTATTTACTCTCTCCCTTTAGCAGTGTGTATGTTATTTTGTTTTGCACATGTTCTATCCGGGTATGATTGCATTTGGCATCAATTCAAAGTTGTTTAACATATTTAAAATTTAAAATTTCCCATTAAATATTTTTGAAAACATTGAACTGAGTAATGATATTAGTTCTGTTTTTCCTGCGCGTAGAAATAAATTGAATGATTGAAACGAATAATGATTTCTTCACCGCCTGGAAGCTGAATGGCTCTTAGATTATCCAATGATTCACTTGTGCTTATTTGTTAAGTTATTCATTGTTTGAATCAACCAATGGTGACCCACATAACCAGAATGCAATGAAAAATGACCTGATGATTACCATTTCGATATGTGGATATAAGTTTTGATATGAGGCATTGCGTAAACCAAATCATATAATAATATATAGAAGAAATATTATAGTATTGGAGTATTTGGAGTTTTTTCATCTTGCACGATTTCATAAAGTTGGCAGCGAGAGTAGTCATAAGTGTAAAATCTTGTTCATGGTGCGCATAAACTCGGATGTAATAATATTGCCACAAACTTCAGTTGGGATATCAAGATTTTCCGTGAAGGTGGATAAATCGAAGAATTATAAGGGAAACGAAAGTCATTGACAATGTCTTGAAAATAATAAGCCAACAAATTTGGTCAGTATTTTCAGAAAATCTAGCGATAATAAATGGGAATATTTATAAAAGATTTGAAAAAGTGAAAGAAAGCAAGCGTATTGCACTTGCACTTGTAGCCCTTTTTGGTGGCAGAATTACTTAATTCTAATGACTATAAAAAGAACATCATTATGTACTGCAAAGTAGGCATTAACAACCGCATGAAAATAAAGCCTAACAAGCCTGAAGCGCACAAACATGTTGGAAGTAGCAAAAAATTGTACCTCTTTAAAATACAGCACAACACTGCTTAACACAAATACTAGTAAACAAGTACAAAAGAATGTTGCTGACGCAAAAAAAAACATGAAAAAATAAAATCAAATAAACAAAATTGTTTGCAAAGTATGCACTATTTACGGAAAAAGTTGTTTAAAGTATGTGTCATACGTGTGTATGTGTGTGAGTATGCGTTTGAGCAAGAGGGTAGAAAAGTTAAAGTTTTGTACTTACCACTGTAGCGACAATAAAAATGGCGGCAGCTAAAACGGCAGCCGCAAAGTATGCATTGTGCAATTCAATGGGACTCTTTAGCACGACCGATGAACCAAAACTTTTGTCATTAAAATTCCGGGCGCTTGTATCGTCGACCATAAATTCACTGGAACTAACAACAGTTTCCACAACAAATTCATCTGGATTTTACCGAGGGCGCATGGAATAGAAAATACAAATAAAGGAAAAAATATGAACGACATGGGATAGGAAGGACAGAGAGATAGAAAAAGGAATTAATATAAACCTCCAAGTCTTATAAAAGATTCCATTCCATTACATGTATGTGTAGATATGCTGAAAAGCTTGTTTATCCCACAACATAATACACGTATATGCATACTTTGATGTATACGTAGATATGTAGCATAATAAGCATGTTTTTGTATCAGCATATGTCGAGTAGATCATACACATACATACAAAATGAATTTCCAGAAGGGTATGTGTAAAAGTTCATAAAATTTATTATATTTATTTAATTCATAAATGTGTGTGTGCCAGAGTTTATGTTTCATAAAAGTAATCATTTTGGTGTTTTTGTTTTCTCTTATGTTGTTTTAAGTAAGAAATTGTTGTGGGTATTGTTGGGGTCCATTTGTTATTGTATTGTATTGTTGGCATAGTTTAGCAAAATTGTTGTTTTTGTGTAAGGCACTCACCTTCACACATTGTACCAGTATAGCCAGGACGACAAGCACAATAAAATGAATCTCCACTAGACCAACATGTGCCACCATGTGTGCATGGGTTTACATTGCATTGCTGAAAATATTATAACGATTTTTTTTTGTTAAAAATGTTGTTCATTTTTGCAGCTATACAAATTAAATCTAATAGCATTGTTAGCTACGTGTGTAGGCGTAGCTATATATAAATTGATGTATATTCCAATTTACGGAAGTGGGAAAATGTAATTTAATAAATTAAAATTATTTGTCTTTGAAACCCAATCCTCTCCCAATTTTTCATCATACGACAAATGGTAGAAATCTTTTTTATTTTAAAATCAGAAGAAGAACGTTTCAGATTCATTTTAAAGCAATGGTTGTCTGTATGAAAGAAATCGAGTTTTTAAGGCTAGAAAATGTCTTTGTTTTTTATTTGTACAGAGAGAAAAACTTAATTTGCGAATATTTAAATTATTTCGCGTTTTGCGATCTCCAAAACATGTGGTATGCAGGACTCTGCTCTATTTTAGATAATATGAAATACTAAAAGTAGTTGGTATCAATGAATAGGGTTAATTGATGTGCGAAGTACTTAGAAACTCGTTAGACATATGGACTAACTATCTTTGCATTAAAGTCAGCTCCTATAGCGATAACATTCACCGTTTTCATTGAAACTGCAGGTAAGTCTTTGGAAATATATTTTACAGTGTCACATCCATAAAATAATTCTCTTACAAATCAGTTGTTCTGACTAATATATTGAACAAAAGTATATTGGTGAGCGTGATGTGAAAGAAAGCGGACACGCAATGAATTGGTTAAAATTTTAAACCAATAATCAATTTCAATAAAACTTTGATCTTTGTGGAACGGAAACCTATCAAGATGAATAGAAAATTTACGGAGATCCTACATTGTTCTGCAAAGCCGGAAATATATTGGTGAAGATGAAGTGACGCAGAACTGAACTTAAGTAAATGCACTAACATTTATTTTAACGCGTCCAGAATAAGCAGAAATGTGTGAGCTGAATATTTTTTATTAAGCTGCAACAAAATCGAGAAGGTTCCATTGTCATGTTGGATATGTTGGATATCAATATTCAAAAGTTTATTTTTGCTGGTACAAGAAAAGAACGGAAACAAGGAGAGAAAATGTTTGCTAGAAAAATTGTCTTTATTTCATTCGACTTCACAGCAACAAACTGACGACTTCATTTGTTATATTTGTAAGGTGACAAGTAACGATTTGAGCCAAGTTAATGGTAAATTGGTTGTTCAATACTATATACTTACGACGGTATTTGAGAAAAGATTGAATAATTTACTCAAATATTGTTGAGAAAAGAGAGCGAATATGAGAATAAGATTATAAATGAAAATAAATAAAATTATTTGTTCGCAGAGAAGCTAAAGGGAACACTTGCTTTTAAATTGAGTAAACTTAATACTGATATCTTTAAAATAGACGAACAGATATGGGTTAAGTGCTAACACTAGCCGTTTGTTCCGTCATTACGTTCATTGAATACACAATAGACAAGATGCGGTTTTAACGTTTTCAGTTGAGTCCTACCTTTTGGCTTCCCGTCAAATGGATCAATCTAGTCTTTCACTTTTCGGCCACGCACAAACGTATATATCGTTCAAACCTGCTATAAATACAATTCGCCTAACACAATTCTTTATCCATTTTTTCGCCATAGAATATCTTTACCCTCTGCCACTACATAAAGGCTTGTCTTTTGTGGGGACATAACACGCGGAACGTCACATTTAATGGCAACGCATCGATTTTATTTACAGAACAATAGGAATTTACTTTCAACAACTTTCCGAGGTTTTTCGTATCCCTCCTAGATGCAAGACTGTTTTTTTTATTGGTATTGTATTATTCCAGAGGAATTTTTGTTTATCTTGAGCTACATGATGCGCTTAAAATCTTCATATGCTTTTGTAAGTTTTCTAATATTTTTAAAAACTAGGCTGTTTATAGGTAGACTTATTTTGTGAAATATGCGATTTTCGTAACAATATCAATGTAGTGTAAATTTAGTACAGTAAACTTAATCGATAAATCTGGATAAGCTTCCATGACAAGGGATGAAATATTGAACCGTTTTCCGTTACGCTCAAACTTTCCATACTCTTTCAGTATGAAAAACCACTAAATTTTAGGAAACATGCATGGAAATGTAGGTGTAAATCAGTTCGACTAATGCAATAAAAGAAGGCGGATCTGTCTAAAATTCTTTTGTATGTTGTACATATTCGCAATAACTTAATGTATTCTTGCCATATAAGCGGTGTACATAAGTCAACATCCTTCTATCAGTTTTGATAGTAGATTAAATTGAGAAGGTGCGGTTATTACGGGCGGACTTACTCTTTTACGCGTACCGTCAGGCTTAATTTATTCTATAATTTCTTCTACGGAAACTCTTAAAACTCGTTTGAATTTTATAAATTATTTCTTCTGTTCGCACTCTCTGGCAACGAGATTAATGTCCCACGAAAATACAAAAGCATGGCAGAATATATTGAATGACCATTTGTTCACAGAAAAGTACACTGTGTGAAGACTAAGGTTCGTTTTGGTTTCACCCTTAAGCTATTTTTTTCGTTATATATTACAATCTTGTTACATCGTATATTTAGAGTTGACTGTTTGTATTGTATACGAGCTAATAAAATATGAAATTACCGGAGACTAGAGTGAGTATCATATTCAAAGACATATCAGTGGTTTCGAATATGATTGCAAATCGATTGGCAACGCCGATCATGAAAGGCAGGTTTCAAGGAAATGATAACAGCATTTCCTCTTTATTGCTGGTTTTAGCCGTCATGCTGAGAACTTCATAAGTTTTTGATCTGCTGTAATCCGATAGACTATCAAGAGCTGTAGAGGTTAACATTTTGGTTAGGGCAGAAGGACAAAACGGGCTAACCACGACGTTTTACGGTAAAAATTAACGGTTGATTGAATTAGGCTAGAAGATGGGAATTTGCTTTATATTACACATAATATTTTAAGGATCGCGGAAAGAGGCTTAGGAGTAAGTTAAGTCAGCCTCACGAAATAGTTTATAAGATTTGCCCTTTGGAGTATTCGATTTGGAGTTAAATAAATGAATGAAATGTTACACCATTGCCGGGCTATTGACTTGAATATCATGACTTATTTGTCCAGTACAGATACATTGGAAAGGAGGCACGTTAATGTTTTTTAACCACAATTTTAAAAAACGGACTTGGACACTTGGACATAACTGGCTAATTAATTCGTGGCAAATAAACAAAAATACAAAATCTTCGAATAATAAATTCTTAGTATTTACAACCGTTAGCAAAAAATCTATCACAATAAATGTATGCATAGCAACAACTATTTCAATAATCAAAGAAATTGATGATCACTACAATACAAATTATTTAGTTTTTTTTACTATAATTTAGCTTTAGTTTGAAGTAAATATAGTTCTTTTACCGTTCTTTGCAATTCATTACAATCTGGACCATTTCGTCCCCCCGGGCATTCGCAACTATATTCATTGCCATGATCAATACATTCATGTCCGCTGGGGCATGGTTTGCTAGCACAGAAATCCACCTATGAGAAAAAGTAAAAAGGAATAGAAGAAAATGATAAAGAATGCTGCAGATGGTTAAGTTTATTACGTGTCCTATTGTTTCTTACCTTTATTTGGCACCGTTTACCAGTATAACCTTTAGTGCAACGGCATTCATAATTACCAATATGGTCAATGCATTCACCAGCGTTTTGACAAGGATTTGATTCGCATTCATTATACTCAAAATTACACAATTCACCAGCAAAACCTATTAACAGGAAAAACGACAACAATTTAAACAACAATAAATTATGACAATAACCATAGGGAAATACAAAATTTACAAAGGATTAATCCATTTATTTTTCGAGATAAATCTGTTTGATCCCTCTCTCAAATTGTGAATCAGTTTAGACTAGAGTAAGTTTTTTTTTTCATTAACATTGCCGACCGGCTGGGAAACGATATCAGGCTGATCATGGATGTATTTACTTAAAGCAAAAAAAAATTCCGACTCAACGAAAATTATGATTTATTTCCTTACGTCAGTAAATGAAGTTTTAGGGAATTTTCTATAACTTGCTGAAGCGAAAATCAACGTAGCGTACTTTTCATTTTCTAGCGTCGTGGAATATTTAACTCAAAAAAAAAAAAAAAAAAAAGAAAAAGAAGCGACTTCTTCAACCCATTGAAATGATATACGTACATACATTATTTATTTATATATTCATTCCAGCACACATACACGCAGTATTAATATGAAAACTCTACATATTCTTGGAATTGGAAATCATTTTAATGATATTTATGCAAATTATATTTTCAGTTCGACACACATAAGTACATACTTGTATTTTCACATATTCGCACGCACGTAAATGATTTATGAATAGTGCCACAGAGTGCAGCTGAATATATTTTCTTTACATTCTCTCATCAGACGTTACGTTACATTTACTCGTTGATTCAACGTTCTCGGTTCGCTTGTTCTTCCATTTGCATGAACAAAATTTATAGCAACAATTTGATTTGTGCCATCAATATACGAATTCGTTTATCTCTCTTACTTGTCAATATGCTGGAGAGTCTTTCAAGTAAAAAATGAACTCTTGCATGACGCGAAAAAAAAAAATAAAAAATAATAATAAAATATAAAAATTATTCGTTGGCGTTTTTCCGTTGCATTTCAGCGCATTCTTTTCGAAATTTTTGCAATTAAGGTTTGAATAATATTTTATACATATATATATATATATATATATATATATATATATATATATATATATATATAAGGAAAAAAGTGAAAAACTGAAAAAATAAATTTTCTCTTCAATGTGTTATTGATATTCATTAGTACTGTGAAAGAAAACGAAGCCGACGAATATCAAGTGTTCATTTTAAACGTCGTTTGTATGCATTGTAAGAATTTGGATGTCATCAGTTTGTTGTCTCATTTCGTCGTTTTCATTATTTAAAAATTTCATTACACTTTAAACAATTTAAAACATTTTAATTAAATGGTTTTTCTTTATCTTCTAGTTTTTGAGTGCAATTAATTGTACGGAATGCACTACCACGTCTCATTAATAACGATGATAATTGTGCGGATTTACGTGCGAACAAGCAGCAAGTAGTTACAATTAAATTCGAAATTAAAATAAATTCTTACCAAATAAATAAAAATAATACAGAAAAGAGAGAAGAGAAAGTTGACCTTAAGCCAAAACGAATTGTAAATAGAAAGGAAGAAAAGTATATTCGGCTATAGTCGAATCCCTTACATTCATCATCTTTATTTTACAGAAAAAGAAAAAAAAAAGGGAGAAAGTAAAATTTTTTTAGCTCAAATTACTGGAAGTGAGAGAGGATGGTCTCCTTTATACAGATACGTTACGTTCATCAATAAATACTATATTGCATATTTTTAACATCCAATTTTCTTGTTTCTGAAAACAGCATTGTGTTTGGGTTATGTTTTGCTGAAGGCACTTTGAGAAACTTTCAATATCAAGGCACCTGCAAGAATTTTCAGTGTTTTTTGTGGAATGAGAACCTTTTTTTTTAGTTTCGATGATCGGGAGGATGTATACCATTGGCGGAAAAACAGATGAACGGACGGACGGACAAACATATATAGTATGACCTTGATCAAGAGGTATCTGGATATTTCTTTTGGAGTGTCGCAAACGTTTCGATAAAATGACTACACCTCAGACGCTCCGATGCTAAGTATAAAAATAGAAACTTGAATAAGTTTGTGTAGTCGGGCAAAAGGGAAATGCATAGTAGAGCTAGGCAGAAAATTTGGCATCTTATAATGAGAAGAAATTGTGTTAAAATTAAGACAAATATTATTGATTTTGTATCCCAGCTCGTTATTTCATAGATTAAATTTGTTTTTGTTGTGTTTTGTATTTAAGAGACTCCCCCACTTTATGTGCAGGCAAGTATAATGAATACAAAATTCGAACAATGATTCCTTGAAATGTCATTACATAGTAATTTATGAATATACATTTCGCTACGTCGGGGCGGTCTTTTCTAATTCCTATTAAGAAATGTTAATATTCAACCCAAGAGTTTTTAAACTATGGCAAAGTGGAAGAATATAATATGTTGAAAGATATCTAATCATTAAGAAGATCTTTTAATGCAAACGCTTCTTTGGTTTCTTTGCGTTGAAATTTTCATTTTCAGTTAAAAATGAAACAACATTTTCTTTTAATGAGATTTAATTCAATAACTAAGCTTTTGAAGTAGAAATCCTTCCTATCTTTTGAGCACAAGTGCTAAATCTAAGACAACGAATTTTCGATCTTTGTGGCGTTTCCAGCCGGTCACCGTTAAAACGTTTCGAAGGAAATGAAATCGCTTTTATTTAAAAAAAAAAAACGCAATCGTGATTTAATGATTTTAGTGAAAGCCCCATTGTAAGCTCTTAATATTCTTTTATCAAAATTATTACTGGAACAAAAAAGCCGGGCACAAACTGCCCAGAATATAAGCACGAACAACCATCATTTTAAGCAGTTAAGTCTTATAGTCTTGATTTTGTATCTAAAAATTTCATTTCATTCTTACAAGTACAACGATTTTGGTCACTGGAAAATATGGTTGATGCCAGTGTATGCCAACTACCAGAAAAACGCTTTTCACACCAATGGACAATTGTTCAACTTTATATACTTTACTTTTTTTCGAACTCTTATCGGGTTTTCAAGTCATAATATATTCTCTTTTTAAAATTACTCAATAACATGTAAATGTTTCTCTTTACGCCTAAAAGCCGACAAATGTTTCCATTTTTATTCTTACGAAACAAAATATTGTTCTTTTCAGTTTGTTTTCGTGCATTTATAAGGAAAGGCAATAAAATATTTATAAGCTTAGAAAGATGTTTTTTCGCTTAAAGAGTCAGGAAAAATTTGCTGTTCTCTAAATTCAAGCACGAAAAACAATTCCTTCATTGGAGTTCAGGTAGTAAAATATTCGCGTTCGATATGCTTTAATATTTCATAAAAGAAATTTTACCATTTTGTCATGACAACAGAAGACAAAAGTTAGAAAGACACTACAAGGTGATAATTTCCGCCGAAAAATAAATAATAGATCTTGGTAATGTCAAGAATGAATGGAACAAACCAGTTATGTATCTGAAAGATTCCATGTGTGAATTGTAAAATCCATGGACGTTCAAGATATAACTTAAAGTAAACGAATAAATTAAATCTCGTATAATATATTTGCCGATAAGAGATTTACGAGATTTTTCGTATGTGTAACACGGTGTAGGTCACAAAGAAGTGAGGAAAGAGTGGTCATAGACTAGTGAATGCGTGCCGAACAGGTCAGTATTATGGCTTTGCCGACTGAGGACTCACTATAGCTTCGACCAGGTATCGTCTGTCGCACTTGATAGGCGCGATTCTTGTCTACTCGGCTATTTATGCTTCTCGTACCTATAATATCATTCAAAATCTTTAGATTTGTGTTCTAGGACTTATAAGTCATGCAAAAGTTTATTACATGTGGATTTATCGTAAATTGATTATAATAGCATAGAATCATATATTAGATATTGGGTGTTGACGATCCGCGATAAATTTAAGCAAGTTTTTTCCCTATTTTGTTTCCTTTTTTTGTGCTGTTGTAGATGGGCAATCCATGTTACGGCTAGGAAGGTCACAGGTAGTACATTCCTCGTGCGAAGCTCGTGACCATGCAGCTTGAGTATGCTTGTGGATCCTAAAATATTTTTTGGCTGGGAACAACATAGTTTGGCTGATCTTATGCAATGTTTGTCAAGCACCTAGAGAGTTATGTACCGTGTAGAAATCAGTGACCAAGCGCACGTCGTTTTTCCTTATCTTCAGTAACTTTTATGCCGTGCTAGGAGACTTTATAAATCTTCCCGCTTTGCCATTAATTTTCTTCCTACGCTTACTATCGCTAGTTGATATTTTTCTGTGCGCATTGCGATATAAGCCCTTCAAAATGGCTTCTTGGCCTGAGGAAGAAACGTTCTTCTAACGTTTAAAATGGAAGATTGTAATTTTTAAGTATGTCTTTTATTTATTATTGTATTTATTTTACATGGGAAAGTTCCCGCTTTTAAATTATTTTGCGATATTCTTTACTCTTTTTTGGCTTTTTGCCCTCATGTCATTGTTTGGTGTAATTGCTGTAGAATATCCAAAAATTTCGACTATTGTTGAATAAATTATACGCAAAAGTTTACCATGCTTTTTTCTTTTAACTCTACTATGGCGATAATGTGCAAAAATATCAGCCATTATTCATTGAGGTAGCCTTTAGTCTTCACTCACCTGGCTGACAGAAACAACGAAAACCATCCTCTTGGTCTACGCATATGCCATGAAAACAAGGCGATGATTCGCACTCATTAAGACTGTGCTGACACAATGGTCCTGTAAAACCGGCAGTACACTCACATCTTTTGTTGGTAACAGCAGCGCGGTATAAATAATCAAAAACAAACAAAAATAACAATATAAATAAATAATAAAATTCATTGTAATAGCAGTTATTAAAAGGAATTACAACTACGGAAAGAAGAACCGAAAGACACGTAAATGCAAAAAGGGCAAACCGAGAATGAAAATAAATTTCGCAATTCCACAAGAATTATAATAATGGTTTTCACAATGACCATCTGCGAATGAATACGTGAGTAAATGACTGAGTCGGACTGAGTGTTTATGGTGTTATTTTTGAAAATTATTTGTAACTATTATTATTTGTTACACGCACATATATATATATATATATATATATATATATATATATATATTCTGCTATAAAAGGTCATTATTGACTTTAACAAACTATTGATTTTTTCTGCTCTATTATTCAATTTGTGTGCAAATATATATATATATATATATATATTCGCAAGGTGTGTAAATTAAAATTTACTATCACTATTAGGAACTTAAGCCTCCCTTGCTCACGTACTCATCCGCGTTTACATTTGCATTTATATAGAAATTTGTGCTGAAATTTTGGTTTTGCTAATGTGCACGCACATAACCCACACATTACATGTGCTTACCTAAAATGCGTTGAATTGCCTACGCAACTGCCGCCATTCATACATTCGGCAGGATTACAAGGATCCAATTCGTATTGACAATTTTTTCCGGTGTAACCTGTAATAATAAAAACAACGGAATATAAGTCCGTTATATGAATATCAATTCCCCATAACAAATATATACATAAATATCACAAAAAGTATTGAGCTATTGCTATTTAGAGTGCAAAATTCATACATTCACTTCGTACCCGTATATAATGATATTTGGGCCTAATTGACACCGTAGCCCACTAACTATTACTAAACTAAATTCAATGCCTTCCAATTCAACTAATGTTTAACTTAGCATTTGGACAGGATAGATTGTATAGAATGCGTACAGAACTTGCAAAAGTTATACGGATACCGAAAACATTTCACAGTAGGCACAATTATCTGACCACACATTTTAGTGACAGGATTGTGGTTCGTACAGCACAACATATACCAGATTACATAGCACAGCATGTTTAAAATAATTGGAAAAGGGAGGTTAATTTGCATCTAATATTGGTGCGTTCATTTCGCTTTTCATCATTAGTATGTGAATGTATGAGCTGTTCATTTTGAAATTAGTTCAAGTCCACTGTGTCAGAAAGTAAAATGATTGTGTTAGTAGTTCAAAGTTATACTTGTATTGTAGTATAATTTTATAACTAATTTATTGATAACTCTTGCGTAAATAATAAACATATAGATATATATAAAAGGTAATACAAAGTCTTTAACGAAGGCACTACTTTGGACTGTCAACGTGCACCTGCCATTCTGAAAAGCTATGACCAGTAAAAACTACGAGATTTTTGCAACTACGGATCGGCATCCCCTTAGTGTAATAAAAATGCAATACAAAAATGGTGCTTAGGTGCACATCTATTGGTTCTAGGTCCTGGAAAACCCAAGAGAAGTGGTTGGACATCTTTTATAATCGCGATACTAGTGACTGCCTGCGCTATTTTCGAGCTGTCGCTATGATTGGCATACACTTTTGCCCAAGCCTTGTGATTTGCTCTTTTATATAATTACACAGCTAAATGGTTTTTTTGGAGCTGATCTGTGAATCGAACGGAGATGAAACTTATTTTCAACAGAACGCCTGTGACACAGCTTGTGAAATAATGGCTCCATTGTGTGAAACATTTTAAACTGATATGACTTTTTGAAAGAAATGTTAATATAAGTAAATTAAAATAAACGCACTTAGGATACATTGGTAACAAGCGTGTTGTATATGTCCTTGATCTAATAATATCAGCGAATTAATAGCATCATATATGTATGCCATGCCCCTTTATAGTATAACTTTTTTGTGTAGTGAATTTCGATAGAAGACGTAAACATATATTTGCGTATCGCTTTTAACTTCATCTGCTTATTAACCCAGAAAATAATTGCAAGCTCCCATATTTTGCAACCATCGTCGAGCGTTTTGTGAAGTCGCTTTAGAAGTAAGGCAAATACGCTGTTTGCGTTGGAACTCATATTTTGCTGCCTTTTTCTTATGCGATATGTAATTATTTTCTTGAATCTATAGAAACTTGGAAAAAAACATAATGCGTGGAAAAACACATGTGTTCTTATATTCAAAATGAATCTTTTTATGCATATTGCAGTGCTAGTATGTGCGAACGAGTTGAATGATGAATGAAGCTCGTGTACGTACTTATTACATTCCCTGGGGGTTATGTAATTTTATGTGTTCACTATTTTCTATATTTCTAGTGTCACTATTTTCTAAATTTATGTTAAACAAGTAAGAAAATTATATTCGGCTGAGACCATACCTCTTATAGCCATCGCCGTTGTTCTAAAAAAATTAAAAAAAGGAACAAACCAAGTTATCATACTCCGTAATATTTCATGGCTGACGTTTATCACAACAATTAACAAACAGATGGACAGATGGACTGACAGATATGTCTAGAATTATTCAGATTTGATAGTAATCAATAATGGGCGTTGTAAACGTTTTGATAAAGATTTGAAATTTCAATTTTCTATTCAAAGTTTAATTTACTGCACTAAGTGGCCGAGTATGCAGAAGATCTCAACTAACAACTCAATGGTCTGGAGTAACAACAATAAATGGTCGCATCCTTAGATGCTAATGCTTTAAGACCTTAGTCTTCGAATTTATTTCTCTGGTCAAATTAATTATGGTAATTATATGATGATGATTGCTTTGTTGTTGTTTTTATACCCAACATAAAGATGTATTTTAAAATTTTTCAAATATTGACAACATTAAGAAATATGCAACACGCATGAAGTTCATTTGGTTTTGTTGGTTGCATTGATCTCATTTTGTTTAGTTATTTTTGAAATCATGAATATTATCTCAAACTTGAGTAGATTTTATCTCAAACCTTTTGCTACCATTGCATCTACATTTAGCCTGGTTCAAAGATAATCTTATGATTAGCCAAAAACAGTAAGAACAACAACTCTTTCATTTCTTATATCTTTGAGTGATATTCACTCTACAAAGCTTATGCAGGATGTATAATTTAAAGCAAGTTTTGATTATTAGTAACATAAGCTTTATCTTTTCAAAGAGGGTTAATGGCGGATGTAAAAAATTTCATATTGGCTATGCTTTAAAAGAGTCTGCAATCGCAGTCTATATCGCAATTTTTCTCCGGTTTAAATATTTAAACTTTCGACTTTAAATCGCTTTACACAAATTGCTTTACGGAATTTAAATAATTTAACAACATATTGTACAACCGCCCGAAGGAACATTCTTAATATTTCCCAAGCAGTGCATATTATTTTCTTATCCATTTTATTTCATTTGAGAAAAAAAAAATCTGCGTGTAGAATTTTTAAGCACTTTTTTTTTTCGTTATCGGAAAACTGTGCAGCTGTTATCTCTTTCTCTTAGTTTAATCCCTGCTACTATACCACTTAAACAGTGCTTGAGAGAATTTTTTTTGTTTAAAAAAAAAATTTGCTTGGTTCGCATTTTTCCAGTGTTTTATGCTGATATTCCGTTAACCCTTTCACATCATTAATGAAAAAAAAAAAAAAAAGAACTGTTCCTTAATTGAGTTTAGTTTGTTCCAAACCATAGCACAGCTTGAATACATATTTTTATATTTTTTTGCTTTTTTCCTATTTGTATGTAGTTTTAAAAAAGCAATTTTTTTTTTTTTTTTTATAGTTGATATTGGTTTCTGTTTGGGGGTTTTTTCGAGTTTACATACACGTTTAGCAGTAAACTAGGTTGGTGGTGCCAGTTTGTTTGCTATTCAATTTAATTTGTACGCAACAACTACCGCTTTTGACATTTAAATTAACTTGGAGATCCCTAGAGATTTTTATGAAAAAAAGGATTTGTTCATTTGCGCTAGCAATATATTAACATTTTGAGTTAACTTTTTTTTAGATATTTGATGAATAATAAAGCTTAGAAAGAACGCAGGAAGCGAAATTGAAATCATAGTAGGTTTTGTAATTTAGAGCATTCCAGGTATCGACTAGGATAAATTTAAGCCCTTATATAGGAAATTATTATGTAAATTATTTTCTATCTTTGAATTACTTAAATGTCTCATATTTCAAAGCAACTATTCATAAAAATGAAGAAAACTCTAGTGGTCCACCGCGTTGTTAAATGACCTACGCAATTCTAGTGTTATTCACAAATAATGACATTTCAAAGTAAGGCATTGTTTGGGGAGCGGTCGAAATAGTGGTCCGATCGGAAGGCTTTCATCTCTGGACTAATACGCAGAGTGCACCAAATTTTGTCAATATATCTCAAAAATAGCGGCCTCCAGGTTCAACACGAAAAAACAAGGCGAATAGACGGACAGACAAGTTTAGAATCACTTTCCGAATCGATCCATATAATAAAATATGAATCTATCTCAAGTTCTTCTGGCTGTTGCATACTCCGCACAACTTCAAGGTCCATTAACCTTCAGCCTGATCTATGTTCAAGACTTTTAATCCAACATAATTCAAATTCGATTGTTTCTATATACTTTCCTCTTTTTTACGGAAATTAATTCTACTCTTACCACGTTTAACGGATGGTTAGCCTCGGTCACTCGTGAAAATACTACTAATAGTTAAAGAGTTGTTGTTTTTCTTTGCAATTTAAATTCGTTTATACATCTCAACAAATCCAAGTTATACACGTATTATACGTGAAATGCCACATATATTTTTCTGAAATGGCAATAAGAAACTTTTGTTTAAAGTTCAAAAACGATTCAATAACACCGCGTAGTAAGATTAGGGTTAAAGGTGTTCTTAGGCGACATTTCTGCATAGGTTATCGCAATAACTGTTCTACACTGAATTCAGATTTTTGTCGTTGTATTAGTTGCTAACAATTATATCCGTTACGCCTTCCGTCCGATGATTGAACAAATGTTTGCTGATTGCGTATTAAAGGTCTGCTACTTGCTTTGCCAATTGTATTTAAACGAAACGGCACTTCACAAAGTGAAATATTGTAAAATACTTTTACTTATTATTAAATTAACAGCCATTTTCAACTTGCTAATTTTACCTAGCACGCGTAAGTATAAATTAAATTAATTGCTTTCCAAAAGCACTATATATGTGTATTTAATCTGTCTATCTAATTATATCACTGGTTTCCTTTTATTTGTCCTGCAAGTTAGTAGTTAAGCAAACGAAAATTACAATTAAATTTAACGCCGAGAAAGAGACTTACTCCTAAGTGCAAATTAAATTTATTTAACCTTCGGTTTAATTTTCATTGAAAACGGGCCTAAGTACTTCGAGCAAGACTATCGACCGTAGCACTTTCGGTAATAGCCTTCTTACTTTGTCTATTATTATTTCTTTTTCTGTGATCAGCCACTCAAAAGTTATCTCCTATATGTCTCAACACGATACTAATCTGGATGCATTATAGGTAGGGAGAGAAAAAAATGGAATTTATATTTGCGTACGTTATACTTGGAAGCGGAAGTATCGGAAACCGTGGGAAATACCACCACTGGTAAGTAAGAACGCTGAGAAAGTAAAGTAGTCCTGTTAAAGGTCTTCATTGGTGGACAACCCTCCTTTCTCTCCTTAGAACATATGCCCTAGATATATCACAACACATCACACTTTAGGCCGACGCCCAACAATACCGGAAGTTTTGAGCACAGTCTTCTTGGCCACTATTATTTTAAAGCAATATTTCTATGTTAAGGCTGTACTTCTTGGTTGTATTTTGTATTATTTTGTAATGAATTTTTACTATAACAAAAACTAAGCGGCCATAACAGCGGAGTCTATCATTTGTAGAAAATGAAACATAAGCGATAAAAACGTATTTGGTTTTCGTCGTGAATAAAAAACGAGCTTTCAAGCACATACCCTGAAGAGTAAAGTTTGTGATAGATTGTAGCTTAAATGAAGTATTTATTGTGTTTGTGAAGGTTCGACTTAAAAAAGGGGACGCGAGGTACAGTGGGAAAGACCATTGCACGACGAGTCGCGCTGGTGTGCTGTGCGGTATGCAGATAACTTCAGGACGGTGAGTGGAACCGGTGAAAAAGCCGCGTCGTCCTGTCAAAGGACATAATTTGTGAGCAAATCTCTTTTATCCCTGTAGGACACTTGCCATGGTTGCACTTGTACATAACCATAACAGAGACCACCGTACACCGATGCTCAAGAGTATCGAGAGTTTTGGCCGGACTTTCGTCAATCATGACCTATATGCGGTTGACGGGTTCCAAGCAAAATTTGGATGCTTCCGCCCATATATGCGAGTGATATGTGAGTGAATTTTGGTCCTTATTTTCGTGCAACGATTTTTGCGAAAGACATATCGTCTATCGCTAATTAGATTGCAGATATCTCGTTACATGGTAGTTGATCATGGCTATAGCGGAACAGACTGCGATAGTCAGAAATAAATGGCGCCGGTTATTAGTCCACATTTTCAAAGCCAAGAAGATGCTGTAGCGATTTCTATAAATTCCGACCGCAATGTTTCTCGCCGATCCTCTTTAAAATGCTTTCACCCGGCAAAACTATTCTTTAGAATGTTTACGTGATTTCGGTGTGTAGTAGTGAACGTAATGGCAAATTAATTCACATGAATTGGCTTTAAACTCAAAATCTCCAAATTTTTTATTGAATGTTTTTTTAGTCTGTTGTGAGATGGTTGGAAGTCTTTTGTGTTCAATTGTTCGTGCGAAACATTTTACGATAACGTATCATTTTTGTTAGCATTGAAGTGCTAGTTACAGGAAAGGCAATCTAATCACCAAGAGTGATCAAACTTGCGTTTTCAGAAAAACATGTTATCTGTATGGTAAAGCAGTAATAAAAGGTGAGCAATCAAAGAAATCAATAAAAGTAATCTTTTGTCCAAGATCAACATGGCATGTGCAATAAGAAAAGTACATTTGAAACCTTTGAAACTGTCCAAAAGCATTTAATTCCTTTTCGTAACGATTTTCGTAATCAAAAGGAAGCTTAGGGCATTGCGTAAATTATCACTTAATTGTCATAATACCCATACAAGCACATATTATCATTACGAGCGCCATAATTGATTTGCAAAATCTAATCATTTAATTTTGTTGCCCATGAAATATGTAACAACAACAAAAGCTCTTTTCATAAATTCAAGAATGATGATAAAAATTGTTTAAAACCAGTAGTTTGGTAAAAATGAAACAATTGGTTATTAAAAGTGAAACAATTTGTTTTAATTGCTTTTTTTTCCCCAGCTTCCATAACTTTAAAAAAAAAAAAAAGAATTATTTTTAATAAAATTATTTTAAATTACATCTATTTACATACCATAAGGACATAAGCATTGATATGAGTTTCCTTCATGTCCTTGCGACAGATCAACGCATATGCCATTATTCGTGCATGGACTGGGTGTGCATGCATCAATTTCTTCACAATGCGGTCCCGCAAAACCACTGCAACACTGGCACTCGTACTCCTCCATGCTGGGATTTGAATAGCATACACCCTTACCGGAACAATCGGCATTTTCACCGCAATTGTCGGTTTTCGTGGTAACCTTGAGACGTACACACTGTGTACCCCAAAGTTCCGAAACCACTGCAGGGTTTAAATAGAAAGCATACCAAAAAAAAAAAGGGGAGGAAAGTATATAAACACATATATAATGTATAATATAGCATAAGTAAAGAATGTGCAAATATTTGAATCTTTTCAAAGAGAAAATAGAAGAAAATTATGTATACTTTTAGGTAAGTGTAGATAAGTGTATGTGCCTGTGCGATTGTGTATGCTTATGTTCACAAGATAGCTTAATTAGTAATTAACATAAAAAAGAAAAGAACTAATTATGTAAATACAATTATAAAGGTTGAGTTGTACTAGAGAGATGTCTTTCCAAAAGGTAATGTATACGAGAAATATCTTAGTGAACTGCGATATAAAGCACAGACGTACATCTATTTATTCATATCCTTGTAGGTAGCTTTCTAGTTTAGTGTGATTATCATAAAAGAAATGTACACGTTTGGCTCGTTTGCGTAACCCGTACAAGCAATTAAAGCATTTTAAGGCATCAAGCAGAATCCATATTCATCAGCTTTGTTTTACTAATTCTGAGAGGTCTATTAAAAGCCTTGGGATTTTCTCCTTTTAATATTTTTTTCTTCTTATTTTTCTCTTTTTATTTTGCTTTTTGCAAATGCATCTGTAATGTTTTACATACCTGAAATAGTTAGTTTAATGCATAATACTCTAACGAAATCCTATAGGGATTCGCATGTATGTTTTATGCCCACACAACACACCCCGAAATGCATTACGATTTTTAGCTAAATAAATCCAACACATACTTCACACTTTCCATTTGGAATTAAGATGTGTTTGTGCACGTGTTTATGTGCATAGATGTGTGGGTATGTGTAATTCCCACCTTACAAATTCTTAACATCCTGTAGCAAATTTATGCAATCAGTACACCCCCAACAGTTTTGTTAACTGTGATTCTGTGCTAGTTACGTGTATGTGCATATGTTTACGTATAGTGAATATAAAAATACGACATATAATAAACATATATACTTATATATCTAAATATACATTCACCTCATTCTCATATTTCTTTTCTCCTTAAGCTTCCAGTTTACCTATTTTTTTCGTTTGCTTTTCTTTTTTTATATAACTTGCAACTTATTTTCCTCTACTCACCAATTAACAAGTTAACTCCTTCGGTTAGGTCCTTATCGTACAGTGTAACCAGCTTTCTACCATCAACTATAAGCGGCGTGATATCCAGCAATATGCCTTCGGTTACATCACAGTGTTCATGTCCGGAACGTGTTACTTGATACACTTGAGTATTGTGCGCACTTTTATTTATATATATTTAGTTGAACAAGTGAAATGAAAGGGAAATAAGTTACGAAGATAGAGAACAGCATAAATAAACGAAGTTAACAAGTAACAGAAAATAACAAATCAGCAGATGAGCAGATGAGCAGAATGATTTCATTCTGCATACTTTTCTTTTCATTTATTCATTTTTTTTTTTTCCTAAGACTTTATTTAAAAGTAAAGAAAAAATAGTTATGCCATGCATGTTAAGTGTTACTTTGATACGAAGCTTAACGTTGTGGCTAGACATTCAGGCCCGTATATGCCTGTTGTTTCAAATGATAAATAGATGGCGAAGGCAAAGGTTTACGACAAACTATCTAATTTTTAACGTAAAGGTTGACTGAAACATTAAAAACTACACTAATCGAGTATAGTAAGTGAACTAGAAATGTTTTTAATTGGAAAAAATTTCAAATAATATTTTAAAAAGTTTTTCAAAAATATTCAGATTCAGAAGTTTTCAACTTTTCTTCAAAATGCTTCCATTAATTGATCAAAAGGTAAGTGAAATTTTGTCAATTAACTGTTACTCAGCGAAATTGTTTACGTTTTAATTCATATCCAGCTCTTCGTAGCAAGTGACTTTTGTGCTTACCAGGTAATAATGGTCGCAAACTAAACTTAGGTCTTAACGCGCAAAAACACAAATTAGAGGCTTGATATAATAAGCTATATATGTCCACGATTAGCACACGATTCTGAATCCTTGCATTTGCTGGTTTATTAGCTTTGAGTGGAAAGTTGAGATGTGCAAAACTGAGATATATACCATTGATGACCAGACATCAAATTTGAAAATTAACGAGATTCACCCTTCAATAGTACTAAGACAGAATGGTACCCATTCACACTCAGGTGTAACAAAATACTTCGCGATTCATATTACTCTGAGTTTTGTAATTGCGTCTATAATAATTGCTTAAATGGTTGGTTTTCCAATTTTCGGCCACTTTTACATCCTATCCCGGCGCTTGTAATACCACGAAAGACTTCAAATGGACCTAACTTTTATTATATCGATTGTTTTAGAATCGTTGTCTGAATTAATTGGGCTTGTGTGTCCATCTGTCCATCTGATGGCAAGCCATCTATTTTTATGTTCAGCCGATAGACTACAATTTTAGTGATATTTTGACGAAATTTGGTACACCGACTTGTTACGGCCCAAGGACGAGCTCGAGTGCATGCGGGTTAATTCGAACCTTCTATTTAAAAAGTCGTTAAATGAAAATATCTTGAAATATTAAAACTAGTTCAAAATTTCTTACCAGAGGGCTAACTTTTTGAATGCATATGATCATTCTTACGAAAACAATGCCTTTGTATTGCGAAAACGAGTATCTTGAGGTGTAGAATTAATCATTGATTTCTACGTTTTAAAGTACTGTCTTTGAATTATACGCAACTGTAAAAACTATCACACGAATGTTTACACAACATAGGTCCTTGAAGCTTTAGGGTTCTGCGGGAAACTTCCTTAATTCGAAGTAGATGCGTTACGATATCAAAAGCCTAAATAACCGTAATGCATAACTGGCGAATCAACAACATCAACGATAAAGCTGAACATCAACGGCAGCCCCATGGTTCCGCTGGGCATGGTTTATTATCGTTTATTCCAATCAAATGAAACCATTACTAAGGAGTCCTACCAACAATATTCATGCAACTTCGACCGAAAATGGATGTCATATGGAAAAAGTCATGATATCCTGAGTTTTCAATATCAAGGAATTTGGCGACATATAGCTCAGCAATGCCTACCCTCCTTGTTGTTTTCAGCATATGTTACTCCTTCCGAATAATATCTTACAATAGACGACTTACTGCTTACCCGCAGAGTACTTCGATTTTTATAACAATTTTCAATTATAGATTCTGTTGGGGATAGCCTGAAAAGACGTGACTATTTTTCGAGATGGAATTCGAAAATTGCCTGACAAGTGGCAAAAACTAATAGTTGGTGATGGGTAAGACTTTGATTAATCTGTGAATTCATTTACAACGACCAGACTTTCATGTTTATGGCCACCGCTCCTCCTGCATCGCTTACTTTCGCCAAATATGCGGTTTTTTTTAAAACACTACTTTGTCGGAAATAAACACATTTAGATGCCATAAACGCTTTTACGCGTGCACAGGAAATAGCTGCAAGCTACCTTTGTCAAAGGTATGAAACTCGTAGGTAAGTATTAAAGAAGTTAATAATAATGGTAATAATTTTGATATGGTTAAGTAAAATAGCTGGCACAACCCGGCATATTTGCTAATTAATATTTTACCGCAAGGTAAAGATAAACCCACAAAATAATTATAACAATCCAATTAAAATATAACAAGGGGTAGAAAGAAATTCCATATTCTTTGCCAAAACATAGTAGAATTCAATAGATTTCAACTCTCAGTGACCTCGCGTGTGTTCATTCGTTGGTTTACTTCTATTAACGCCTTTAGCTTGTCTTTATCAGGTCGTACTGGGATTCCAGAAAGGAAATTTCGCAGATTAGTTTTGGCATTGGCGTTCTCGCCATACGTATCCCATAACTTTTTTCTTCCTTGAACATTATTTTTACCTTTTCGATAATAACAGAAGTAAAGTACGCTGAAAATGCTACTATCGACGTTCCACAAGGCACGTAAGGCACCAAACGAAACTGTTTGCTACACAAACATTACAATATCAGCAGTTCACTGTAAGAAGACAATGCGCCTTAAATGTGAACTTAGCTGTGAATCAATGCAATTAAATCTATTATTGGGAAAAAACGAAACGACTTTCGGAACAACCTAATATATATGCAGGACAAATTTTTGTATTCTGATCATAAAACTAAAAAAAATAAAGTGCTGTTACGAATCACCATGTGGTGGCTGTCTAGTTGCTGATGGAGCGCAAAATGCCGCATGGAATATTCAGAGAAATATGTACATTTTAGTTCAAACCTATCAAAAAAAAAAAAAAAAAAAAACATAATATCACGCCGTGGAACGGATGGACAACAATGAAGTTCGTTTTTTCTAAAAGCCATTAACGTACTTTTCGACGCACCAATAACTTCGCGTGGATTTATTCTTTTAAAAATCTTTAGAATTTAGTTTTTTTTTTGCATGGATGATTTTGATGATGATGGAAACTTGACATCGGAGTAAAATTAGGTTTTCCTTATGACTTTCGGCACCCTTAACGAACTATCAAAAGTCAGCAAGACGTTCACACATTTTTTTTTTTTGAAGTTTTTCATATCCTTTGTACATTGTTTTGTTTCAGCCAATGTACGCTAACACTAGATGATAGTAGCAACTATTAAAACATTCGGTTTTGCGTGTGTCTTCTCCAATTTTAATTTTAATTTAGTACTATTTTGTCTCTTTTTCTTTACGTCATTTGGTAAGGATGCAAGTTTGAATTGATTAGGAAAAAACAAACCTTGGCTATTGTGGACGGTCACGATGGACTTCCCTCATTTCGGTGCAACATCTATTTAACACGATTTTACATGTATTTCAATTCAATTCATGAGAGTTTATAAGATTTATATGTACCTACTATTTGAGTTGCATGAATAATTGAATTAAGTTTATATTGGAAGGAAAAAACGAATGCAGAAAATTTATTCTCGTCCTGTTAATTACTTACATATATGCATATACATTTACCTACATTCATTTTCATAGTGAACAAAGTACTTTTCTTGTTTGCGTATTTTTCAGATGCATGAAGGTGCATAAGAATAAATAAAAACATTTGTAAGGATTTCAGTTTATTTGCATTAACATGTTTGTTGGAATTTGCTAGCATTTAAAGTTTTGTTTTTAATGATTGTAGGTAGAAAGCATACACTCTTGTGCCCATTTATGCAATTCATTCAACGCAACATTGGCTTAAGTAGCATTTACAGTTATTGCTCCATTTGTTGGACAACGATTATCATGTAGAAGAGATTTCCATTTTTTCATCTTTTTTTTTAAAGTAACTTAGCATTTTAAACATAATGCCCAGCTGTTGAAAACGGACAGCAAATGTTATGTTTTTACATAATACTATTTACCATAAGTAATTTGCATGACTAGTCATAAGAAGAGAAGGTGGTTCGAATAACAAATTGAAACAAAAAAAAAAAATAAAAAGTGTTTGCATAACACATGTTAACAGATATTACAGTTGTACGTGTGCGAACGAAAATAGTTTGGCATGGTTTAGAGCTTTTGCTGAAAACATAATAATATTTTGTGTTGTCCTTTTACAATACCGACTATAGCACTTAAGTAAAATTTTAGCCAAGTAATAAAGTTAGGAATAATTCATTATTGTTATCGCTTTAACACGCGATTCGTACCTGACCGCATATCTTATTTCATTCATGTTAGCAATATTAACAGATTCTCTACAAACTGTGCGCACAAAATATATTTATACATAAGAATAGTCATTTCAGCTTTTTCATCCATTGCTAAAAAATGGAAATGAAAACTCACTTTACCTTTTCTAGAAGGGATTATCTAAAACAACGCTAACTATATATGTATATATAAAGATATACGAGACGACATAATCATACTTGTGTACACTCATGTATATATAATACATATACATAGGTGCATACATCAAGTCACTCAATATGTCTCCGGTCTAAAACATATACACCGTCACTGTTGACGGAGTTGTACGATTTCTAGTATGGTATGGTATATCCACTGCTTTCCGATATCTTCCAAAGCGACTTGTGCACTTTTTTTATGTTTTCTGGAGCAACCAACGAATTCGGGCGACCAGAGCGTTCAGCATCATCGCCCATACGACTTTGTTTAAAATTAGCAAACCCACAAATTTATTTTTTTGACAAACAAGCGTCGCCATGCGCTGATTGTGAATGTATTTTCATATATTTCATATTTCATCAAAAACAGCGTTTAATTAACTCAAGAAATTCAGAGAATTTCATTGTTTTGAACATTACAAAAGTAGCGCCGCTAAAACAACTCTAAATTAATTGTCAGAATATCATGAAATATTTGCATGTACCGTTTGATGTACGGGTGATAGTACCGACTAGCCAAAAAGCTTAGGGAGTTGCCAACAGTGGTGCCATGTATCTGTCAAACTCGTTGCGTGATGTGTGATATTTGCACGAGTACTGGAAGTACAAATTAATTCAGCTTAAAAAAAGGATTAACAGATTGATCATAGTAATGTTCATTGCTGGCTATATTTCATTTTTAAGGCATTTTTCGAATTCAATCCCGAAAAGGCTATCTGAGGTGTGAGGCTATTCCCAAAAGAGCCCATGTAAGAATCGGAGCCCGTTCGAGTAATTTCCGCTGATAACAGAGAGGAGAGGAGAGATTACGTTTCACGGTAAAACTGCAAATATTGCCTGCACGAGTTTTGTTATATGGCGCTGAATTCTTGCATTCCTCATTCCTCGCAGTTTTTTTTGGTAAAAGTCGCCATTTCAGTACAGAATTATACTTGTTAAGCATTCGAGAAACTATATCATGTACGCTTTATTGCGATAACTTATGTAGTGACGTTCGGCTTAAAAAGATTCCTTTCAAATGAAGATGTCACAATTTTATTGTGTACTCAACAATAGTACGTACATTTTCCCTTAGAAGACGAATCGCATTAATTTGTATTCCCAATATACGTGTAATATGATATATATAATAATAAATGTACATATCTGTTTTTAGAACATTTAGTTCCACAATTCCCTATACTAAGTAAGAAAGAGTTATATATAAATAATCTCTGTTACTGTTTAGACTTTATGAAGAGCGACACAATCAATCCAATCCGTTACTTCTCGAAGATTTCGATGCCTTTTTCATAAAACATTTTATCAAACCACTTAAAAAATAAGCCTCAGTTTCCCAAAAATGTCATAACTTGATCTAAATACGCATAGAAATCTTTATTTGAATGCTTTACGTTACTTGTTGACAGTGAATTTGCAAATTTAGGTAGTGCTGTAGAAATGTTTAGTAATTGACAAGCGTGAAAACTTTGAAATCAGATTTTGTTTTTTAATTAATGCCTAAATAATAAATGAATTATCGAGTGTATATGCGACACTTATTTGAACAGAAATTAACCGTTCATAAATAATAAATGAAATTTGTTAATCAAACTATGAAAATTAAGTGACAAATTAAAAAAAAAAAAATTCAAAGAGAAGGAACACTACAGTTAAAATCGATGTCAACTTATGAGTAACGCTTATGCTTGCAACAAAATGAATATGAGATGTACATTATTATTACATATCCAGACAAGTGTCTACTTTTCCCATCGATAATCGTAACGTAATTGCAACGAACACTCATACAAAATATTGTACATATTCTTTTTCATCTCGTAGGAATTTCACTTTATAATAACAATGATGAGAATACGCTTTGCAAAAAAAAAAAACTCTTACCTGGTGGTTGTATTGAAATCTTTGGGATTTAACAGAGCATCGTTTATCTCCACAATTAATATATCGCCAGATTGAATTTCGGCTTCACCTTCCCACGAAACCATCATTGCTGTGCAATCCTTATCAATTTTACAATTCTCAGGAGTCTAAAAAGAAAAAATAAAAACATTTATTTAAAAATATTTTCTATAATAAACTAACTTGTGAAAGTAGCACTAATTTATGCCAACATGTCCTAAGAGAAATGTTGAGAAGAGCGTATAATTTTTCTTCTTTTCATTATAACAGTTACTAAGTTTTCGTAACACGTAACAGTTTCATCTGTAAGCGTCAAGAACTTAGAAATGTGCTTTTAGGTCGTTCTAATTTTTATTCAGCAAAACATTCGCAATCTTTTGCTCAAAAATTATTTTATTCCACACAATACATATGCAGCCAATTCAGATTTTTATATAACACATCCACGGACGGGACGATTCTAACGTATATAAATTGGAATATATATAGCCCATGAATCTATAAAGATACCTACAGTAGCTGAAAAGTATATTTAATAATTAAGAACATGATAGTCGCGCAAAGCCAATTATTAGATGCCTCACACCACTCCACCTAATATGGTTATTCACACTAAAAGTCACACATTATTTTCATGCAAAGGCATATTTTCATGAAAGTGCACATCTCGGAAGAATCCTTATATGGTGGTGGTATCCAAAAGATAGACCCACGTGGCCCAAATTCGGTAACCTTGATTTCTATCAATCAATTTACTATAATGATATATTAAAAATTAATTCGACCCCTTTTGCTATAAAAAGATTCAGTTGCAGTTTAAAGAAATTGCCTCATCCAAACCAAGTTTTTCCAAACTAAACCATCAAAGCTCAAGGTCAAAGCTCGTCAGCAAGATTCATTAAAGTATCTCAAAAATTGCGACCTGTGGTTTGAAAAAATTTACATGGACAGACATCAGACGGATAGACAGACTTAGATCGATTCAGAACCACTTTCTGATTCGACTGGCATCATGAATGCTTGCGCATTACATACGTTCGCACAAAACTTAGTATACATTGTACCACAAGTACGATGTACGATGTAAAAATTTTGAAAACTACAATAAATTCCTCTCAATAATTTCGTATAATAAAGTATTCAAGATTCGTCTGTAAAGAATTGTAGCTTTTCTTAGTTTTTATTATGTAGAATTTCTAATTTATGTATTTATATAGCTTCTTCTTTTTTTTTTATTTTTAAGTTGAAAGGTTATGTAAAGCTTGTGTAGTATAACTACGCCTTTTGCGTATCAAAATACATTCTTGTTTGCTTCTCTAAATTAAATATTACTCTTAAGTTATTAGAATTTTCTTAATACTTTGCTTTTGGTTTGTTGAGAAAAATGCTTCTCTTTTATTGGTTATTTGCCAACAACATTTTATGAAAACATTTCAGTATTTTTTCATACTTGTATAAATTTCATTTATTTGAACTTATTTGCTTACGAAAGAAGTATAAATAATTGTATAATATCTACACTGTATTTCTTGATTTTTTTTATTTTTTGCATTATTTCTTGGCATTTTATTGATATGAATATTTATACAGCAATATTATATATGCAATGGTATGTAATTATATTTGAAAATTCATTTAAATAATTTCCAACCTTTACAACGCAATATCTATAAAATACATTCACTTATCGTTTCTTTGATTCTGTTTCAAGTATTTTTTTATTTCTTATTTTCTTAAATAGAATTTGCATGTATATGCGCAGTAGCTGTAGGATCCCTTTGATGTATTAAATTTATAAATAATTCAAAAGGTGTCAAAAATTTGAAGAAAATATTGAAATAAAATTTGCATTAGGGTGAATTTTAAATTTCTATGAACTAAGTGTTAAACACAATATTGTGTCATTGCACTGAATTTGCTGAATATTTTCATTACTGCGAGGGTAAAAATTCTTTAACACTAGAACTAACTATCGTATACGTCGTTTCAAGAAAGACCCTTATAATGTAGATAAAGTTTTAAAAATGTTCATGACTTTTGTTTATATGAAAAAGGCCTTTAAAGATTAATACAGAATTTTTTCTTTCCAAACTAATTTTTGAGTCTCGAATGACATATACCTATTCCCAACAAAAGTAATAAACTTGACTCAATTTTTTGTAGGGTTGCTACAGAGTGCCGAAAATACAGATAGGAAACTGAAATTTATCACGTACTCTTCGTAATCGCTTAAGAAAGTAACAGTGAATAATTAATTTGCTTACACGTGCTTCTCGAAAAAACCGAAGACTTTTCTTATAATTGCCTACAATTCACGATCCTGTAGAGATATTTCAAAAAGCTGTCATTCGGACAATCATTGGGATCGGTTTACTAATTCGAGCACTATCAATTTTTAAGTAGTTTTAGGTTCATTGAAAGATTCTTCGTACTGTCACAGTTGTTTTTCTGATATCATTTCCGCAAATAAAATAATATCATTTGAAGAAAACAGTTTTTCTTAGTAGTTTGTGACATAGGAGCACGATGAGGCTTTATTTCTCTTGTCAGGTTAAAATGTCCCAAAGGGTAAATACAATGGCCAACGCCAAGAATAAATGTTAAGGAAATCAATGTACACGTAAACAAAAACATATGGTCCTTAAAGTAAAAAAAAAAGAAATCAACGAATTTGTAAATAACAAATGTATTGAAACGATACCAAAAATTAAAGTAAAAAAAATTAAATTTTTGAATGATTATCGAAGAATCAAGAATATGGGTGTAAAAGAAGAAGCACAGTGCTGGATTTCACTGACGTAGTTAGGTAAAGCAAAAGAATTGCTTAAATGTTTAGATTTGAAAATCATATTTTGAAAAGAAAAGAATTTGTATTTGTTGTTCGTGTCGAGTCGTATCTAGTATATTTGATAATAGATCGGATTAGTATATTTACTAATAAATCCTATATCAGTCAATACGAAAGTGTGAAGAAGCATGATATATACAATGTCAATCCTATTTTCTCGATGGCGCTGTGTCCATAAATAAAGTAAAGAAGTCGGTGAATAAGGTCTGTTCTTTTTTCGTTTCAAAAAAAGCTTTCTCCGAAAATCAGCACTTGTTACTGCCTGGGCCTAGTGAGAAGCAAAATATGAAGCGTCCCAACCACATAAGCGAGTAATACTCTAATTTTGGCCGGATATAGGCGGTATAAACGGTATGAATGTTGACTGAAGTCAATAATTTCTTCTTAAGTTCCTACTATTAATATATCGATTAACAACTTGGGGCCTACGAAAAAGAAAAATTCAACTTTCCTGATTAACACAGCCCCGTCCAAGAGTGATGGGATTAGTCGAAAGCTTTTATAACATTTCTTTAAAGAATTGCTTGTCGAGAGCCTGAAAGGACAGTTCAGTTTCCGCAGTGACCCCATTGTTTGATCAAGTTCCTTCTCCTTGAGACATCCTTTTAAAGTGTGCAAACAGATAATAGCCCATGGGTATGAAAACTGGAGAATACCATGGGTGGTACATCTATTTGAATTTCTTTTGGGCGTCGCCTGGGTTCACAATCATCTGTGTATGTACGTTTCTGGGCAAAGTTACCATTAGGAAATTGTTGATTTCCACAGAGAAAGGCTGTCACAAAACTTTTCAAGTCAAGGTTGATTTTCAAAGATAAGAATTTGCAAAAATACCTTTTAAATGTTCGAGCTTTTATTATAAAGCTTAACCTACGGAAGTTATGCACTTATTTGTACCTTCAAGTTCTTTGTGTTACTAGTGTGGATAAATATTACTTCTGGTCCGCCCGGGATGTTTGCAAAATTGATAGTATGTCGAACAAATAAGCCGCCATCCCCTTCTAAAGCGTTGTTTAATAGGAGCGATACGATTAAAAGCGAAGAAAACAACGAAGTAATAGAGGAAAGGCAAAACTATTATTAATTTGAGGTATATTCGATTCAAATCAGCTCTAAATATATTATTATTCAAATGACAAAGAATCCGATGATCCTAACTGCCGAGCACTTATTGTTCAATCACTCAGGTTTAATGCTTCACTACCGCACTAATTGTGCATTCCTTTCGTTTTCCATGCATGAATTTGTGGATTTGCCTCACGCCAACATCGACTATTTTGCTTACTCACTGAATCATTGATACGATAATGGTTCTCATCTATGATGGTGATTTTCTTAAAAGTGTTGTAATATGTGAACGATTAATTCGATAAGAAATCTAGATAATTTCCAAACGTTCTTCGTTCATTTGCCATATATCTCCGCATCACAAAATCCCAAACGGTATAACTAACGCAGACAGCACGATTTTAATATTTAAATTATGACCGCAGGGTCAAGAAGAAATAGTACTTCTATTAAACATCCTACGCTATTCATTTCCACAAAATATGATTCAGAAAAGTTCTAACGATCTTTAGTTTTATTGCTTAAAAGATTTAAAAAGATAAGAACAAGAATCCGCGATGGCAGTCTGAAGTACTTTCCAGGTTAACGGCTTAACTAACTCTATAGTAATCAAGCGAACGTCTATGCATTTTACGCTACAGAAGAAAAGTGATGACTAATGATGGACCCTACACTCAATAAAAAAATCTTGCACCGTTGTTTACAATTCCAATCGAAATCACTATTAATACATAACTCAAATAGATTATTACTTTAATACGCATCCAATATGCTTAACCAACTACACTATACCAGGTGAGTGAATTCAATTTACCTTAAAAGGAAGTATATTATTTAAGTTTAATGACATTTGCGAATATCCAGGAGATTGGCAAAACACTCAATTGAAACCTTGAAAAAATTACGGACAATTTCTGATCTATGTTAAATTTCCATTCATTTGTTAATCTTCTGTCCTGCTTTTTAAATTAAAAAAAAAAAAAAAAAAAAAAATATTGCAAAACGAAACGAGAAAATTGTTAATCGTTATGTTTCCTCGACGCTGTTGATTATTGATAAATCTCTTCAACGGTTCCCGAAATTAGAAACTCATCAGGCAAGTGTTGAAACTTAACCACATTGAGTCAAGCACAGTAAGCATTTTGGTTACATTAGTTGATTTAAATGATAAGACATTTGTTCAGTAACAACTCAATGACTTGCAAACTAAATTGGTGTTATGTACGCATGAAATGCCGGATATTTGTAAAGAAAACCTTTAGACGTTATGTTGAAAGTTAAAGGGAACTCTTCATCAAAGAATTTACTTAAGTTATTCCTTAAAAACACTAAAAATTTAATGGAAATGCAAACGAAATGTAATGGAAAAACTAAAAACTCAAATTACTAACTGTTTGTAAAGAGAAAAATGAAATAACCGGAAACTTTTAGATGTTTCTTGAGTTATTTTGCTGCTGTTGTTGTTCTTTACTACATTTCTTTCTTTTTTTTTTTTTTTGGATTGTATGACTAAGTTTTTCTTTCACCAAAACTTGCCCTCATTCTTGCTCTTTTCTTTTGATTTTATTAAAGTTATTTTTTACATGTTTTTTTTTTCTTTTTTGTTTAAATTTACTTCTCGTGAAACCTACAATTTGCTACGAGGTCATACAAATTAATTTGACATATTCTTCTTAGAAGAAATACCACATGGCTGAATATTAACCTAAAATCTTACGGCTGGATGTCAAAATTTTGAAATGATTATTAGAAATGGCTAGTTTTAGTTAGTTTTGTGGTTATTAAGATCATTGAAACGTATTTCTTTCCCTATAGCTGTTTTAATAAGAAAATGTACTCTTCAGAAAAAGGATTTAGCTGAAAGCTATATTTGTGTCTTGTGAATGCCGAAACCTTTGCATTGTTCGAAGACCTGTTTTGCGAGCGTTTAAGCCTATTGACATCTAGAAAGTACTTGCAGACACGATACAGAACTTTATTAAAGCAAAGAGAATAACTATCCAGTGTGCCTTTTAAGAAGAGATTGCCAGTCCTCATCCTACTTTTTTTGGTTCTACAATTTAGTTCCACATCAACTGTGGTCTTTCTCAAAGTTGAAGGAATGAAAGCGAGACAAAATGGAACAAGTGTAAAAAAATCCATTCAAAATTATACTCTAAATAACAACGGTATCAAACTTGCAAGGGTTAAATCTTGCGCAGTTCAGTTCTAGGATTTTCGGAAACTATTAGACAGACTCCTATCTCCTCCTGGGCGAATCAAGTGCATTTTTACCTTTGTTCGAACCCATTATAAAACATATAAAAACAATTCGTTTGCTCGCTGCATTAATATAGAGCCTTTCCTTGTTTATTCGGTTGGTTTTTGTACAATCTTCATTTGATTTGTTTTCTCGTTTAACTACTTACTCATTGACCTCTAGGCCTTAGGACATGTTAACTCGTTTAATTGATGTACTGGTTTCAGTTCTTTCTGTTCGTATTTCTTTATTTAATTATTTTCTCATTAGCCTAAGGCTTTTAATATTATTTGTGAAGACTCTTCAAGGCCATATATTGGTGTAGACAGTTGACAGACTTATTTAAGAAAGTGCTTAAGAATGATCAGTATTTCCGTTTACGTCGACGGTAACCAAAAGATCCTTTTTTACTTGCTAGTTATAAATTGAAAATTTAACGTTGACAGACTTATGTCTACCCCCTTTCGAAAAAAGGTTGACTTCTCTGTATATCTATTCCGTCACAGAAATTCTATGAGTAGCTTACTATGAATATAGCCTAGGATTGGTTCTCGTCATCGCGCAAATTCGATATTGAATTTGCATTTTGGATTGTTCGTGTTCGATAGCGTATGCGTGTTTGACGGATATCGAAAGTGAAATGTCATGGTTTAGCTCGAAAGCAAAAGGAAAATAAAGTAAAATGTCATTATGGAATTTGACATAATTAATGGCCAAGAAGGATTATTTAATCTCAGAGGCTCCAAACTGTTAGAAAAAATAATAAAGTCGAATTATTTTTGAAGCTTTTCCTATATGAATACAGAATTAACGACAAAATTTGAGTGAATGACAAAATGTGGAAATATAGGATTACTGTTATAGAAACTAGGTAAGTACCTTTAGAGAAGTCCTGCAAATCTACAGCGACAATACTCAAGAACCGCAATCGTTGGAAACAACAGAAGAAAAACATAAAATGGGTTAGCAAAAACACCAAATGGGCAAAGACAGGCGCGTTATATATATAGACACTATGAAAATGAAGTTAGCTATTAAAAAAAAGAAGGGAGTTGGCAATTTAAATAAAAAATGGTGAAACTTTGCTTATATGACTTCAAATTTTTTCACTCATTTCTTTTTGAAATTTTGTATTTAGTGTATTTATTTAATTACTCTTCTTCCTCTTTTTTGCATTTTTTTGTTATAGTCAAACAGATGATGCAAATACTACAAACCACCAGCCAAACTCGTTACGAAAGTAATCATATCGCCAGATAACCAGAACCGTAAACCAGCTCTCATCTATATTTGAGTCTAAATGTGGAGGCAAACATTAGGAAATATTTTGGATCCTCAAAAAGTTCAAGGAATGTTATAAAATTATGCAGATTATATGACGTTAAAAGTAAATATATTTTGTAAAGTTCGTTAACTGAATTATCCGGCATCGTACGTTTGTAAAGAAGTACATATATCTATGCCTTTAGTTCTGTTTCGCGATATATTCTTGCATTCTCTTTTTTCTCACAGTATAAACTGTGAATATGGTTTACAAACTATGGTGCATACGATTACATTTCTATAGAAACTTTTTGGCAAAATAAATTTATTACGCTTACTATCAATGAAAGGCGTTATATTAACTATGTTATGATGTTGGATACATTAAAAAATTGGATAACTCAGAGTGTCAATATATTCTTGATCAGCATAAGGAGGAAATTTGGATAATTTTTTTAGAATTTTCAAGGTCAGTTGTTGAACTTTTCACAATAAAGCAAAAATGTAGATAAAAAACTGAAGTTTGATCACGGTATGAAAAAAGAATAGGGCGTGACTTACTAACCAACTGTTAAGTAAAATAAAAAAACGTGAAAAGAAATAGTTAACCTTAAAGGACTTTGTCTCTAAAAGAAGAATTTAATTTAAAGCAGATCTCAAATCGTTTGCGGTTACGATCCTTATATCAATTGAGGGATGTTAAAAATTCGCTTAGAGTCGTAGATACTTTTCTCTTCTTTTCACATATTTTATTCACATTTTCATGGTAGAAAAATAAAAGGAATGGAAAATGGCAAACAGGATATGTTTGCTAGCTTTTAATTTCTGTAAAGTTGTGGTGGATTCCCTTTAAATTCATCCAAATACCAAATCCAGCATACAGGAAATGCTATGCGTTTCCTTCAGTTAAGGGCTTCTGTTTTTCTCTTTTTTTTTGGTCTTAACTGAACTAGAGCATAGTAGTGTTATCTCTTGAGCGTCGAGTATGTGTGTGTACGCTTTCTGTATTTTTCTCTTACTGTCCCTTTTTCTTTTTTCAATGACTAACGAACTCTTAACTTGAGACGTTATTGTAAATGATTTTATTTGGTGTTTGAATTTTGGACAAATATTTAAATTAGAATTTCTTTTTTTGTGCTTCTTCTGTGCAAACTCTTTTGCAAAACAAACGAGTTAAAAATATACATATTTTGAAATGTATTCAGAATAAAGCATAACTGACAAGAAGCGTTATGTCATGTCTGTATTTGTATATATAGTTTTGTATGTTAAGGGTTTCTCTTGAAGCTTTTGATTGTTGAAGCGTTTTGAATGATGTTTAATTAACATCATTTTTCACTCAAGTGCATTTTTTTAAGGCACACACATGAAAACATATTTCAGAATGCATATAAAATGTTTTTATAGATGAGTTTTATGAGATGAGCTTTCGTTTATTTTTGTACATATTTTGTATACAAAATAATTCAGTTTATTGTGTACAGAATTTCATGCATATATATTAGCCTAAATAATATTGAGCCTTCAGCGAGTCAAAAATGCATGCAATAAAAAAATTCAGTATTAGTTAACTCTACATCTATTGTTAATAAGTTCAGAATTTTTTAGAATGTCTATTACGTTTGATAGAAGAGTAAAAAAATTTCGCAATTTTTTTAGTATAAATATAAATTTTTGCTATACAGTGGAATCCCTAATACAATTAGCCCATGAACGAAATTTTTAAAAATTTCTTTTTTCAAAAAACCCGATTAAACGTTTTTCTGCGCATATATGTTCATGGAGATCATTTGTTTAAATGATTTAATTAAAATTTTGCTCATTTAATTTATTTACCTAAAAGCTCTTTGGGCCAAATTATTTTCAATTAAATTCATTATTGTTTTTATGCAATTCTCACAATTTTTGTACGGGATGTTTGCTTATCTTCAAAAAAATATATCTAATTTGTTTTGCTTCCCTTTCCCCTTTCTCAATACGTTTAGCAAAGTTCTGTAATGCTTTTGGCTTTTTAAAGCATTTGTTTGCATACAACTTGGCTGTGCGTACATTAAATACCTAAAAAATCAATTTAAAAGTGTTTATGTTCCTTTTGCTTCTCATTTACGCTTCTTCTTTTGCCTTTTTCACATAACTGTCAAGACTGAACAAACAAAGGAAGTAAGAAAATTAAATCCTGTGGATACGGATCACCCGTAGATAATACGTATATAGTTTTATCGCCGTATCTGCAACCGTTTATGCCTAACGAGTCGTGAATCCAATTTTGTAGCCTTTCAGTGCAGAGTTGCTCTCTCGTGGCGTTTGGTCGATTGGCCATACTTTTCGATACCACCACGTTTTTATGAACTTCCAATGTTTTCGACAAATATTTAAGATGACCTTTTAATTTTCTGCAATTGCAAGAATATATTCCATATACATTCAAACAAACTAAAAGACGAACGAAGAGATATGCCAAAGTCGATCTATAGGTTCATATGCACCAGGAAGGCACATATTGTTTTCGTGCTGCAAATGTCTTGAAATATCAGAATTTCGCTTACTTTTGGTGATGAAAGAGAGACAAAGAAATTATGGTGGAATATTTTGTCACTTTTCATCCGGTCGGTTTTGTTGCTTTTTAGTGAATGCTTTTCAAAACTGAAGAAAACTTTCTTAGCCATAAAGATATGAGAGCAATATGACATGTAAACGTACGTATCATAGGGAATCGTAGGTTTAGTTCGGCATTGTTTATATACAAATAGTTAGCCATGCTGTACATGTCTCGCCGCAGCATAGGATAAGTAAAGTCTAAAAATGATAGGATCACCTTTACAACGTTTCATTTTCATTACAATTTTCAGGGGTCATGCCATGACATTCACCGTTTGGTAAGCTTAACTTTGATTATTTATCCACTATTTAAACGTCACATCCTTTATGTTTTTCTTCAGATTGCGGTCAAAATTTGTATTTTGTATTGCTTGCCAAATCACAATGAAAAGATATATAGTTGCACAAAACATATAGAAATTCTTAAAATTTAGTACAAAAATAGTGATGGCATTCGCGCGTAAATAAACAAATTTATAACAAAATCGACCTAAAAAGCTTATAATTCGCAATGTAAATGAAAAGTTCAAATCAAATGGTAATACTTGTCATGTTAAGAATCCAACCTGTCAAGAACGTAACCATTTTGTTAAAAATGTCGTTGCTATGAACCAAAATGTGGATGAACTACCACATGGTTGTTACCGCAGCAGAATGTTACTACATAGACATGATTACAGATTTGTACTGGCATAAATTAGATGATTTGGGTTTGGACGAGGTGTGGTTTTAACAATATGCCATGCATCTCTTGCTATAATCAATTTATTAGAAGACAAGTTCAATGATCACGTAAGTTGAAGAAACGTTTATGTGAGCTTACGACACAACTCCATTTTATATTTGAGGTTATGGTAAGTCATTGATTCAGTCAAATAAACCGCAAGCTGTCGTATATTCCAGGATTGTTCGTGTTATCAGTGAAATAAATGCATATTTTTATGGTTTTATTGGCTTTCCAGATGTGAATTTTTACAAAAGTCCAGTGTTGGTCATTTTCTTAAAAACATATTTAGGTTAAAATGGCATGAACCAATATTTAAAATGAAAAAAAAAAACATCATGTGCATATATTTATTTCTAATTGAAAATAAAAGTTTCTATTTCATCACCTAAGTGGCCCAGCAGACAAAGATCGGCTAGCAACTCAACTGTCGTGGGTTAAAATCTGAAATGCGGTAGAGTTTTCAATAAAGTCCATTAAAGGCTTAGATGCCAGCGCTTTAGGACTTTAGTCTTAGAATTTATTCTCTGGCTAAATTAATAATAATAGTTTTTATTTACCCTATAGCATATAGACATAACACCTTATAGAAGTTTATTCGACATATGAATATGACTCCGCTTTGTTTCTAAGAGTGTAAACAATACTGTAGAGTGCTGAAGACTTTATCTTAAAGTATAATCTTTGCGCTCAAAACCTTCGCATCGCAGTTTAGCGGAACTTGAAATAGTTGTAGTTCTGTCCTATTCGCGGGAAATTACACTTTTCCTGCTTAAGCTGAAGAATTGCGCTCCTAAATCTTTACGGATAATGAACAGTGTACACCTTACCGCACGCAACACGCAAATACCATTGTGCAAAGATGGAAAACTATTAACTTCGGCGATAAGGCTGAATACCCATGGCGCCCTTATTTGGCGAGGAAGCTTGAAATAGCAACTGATGCAGTTGGGATGAAAAATGCAAGCAAAAATCAAAAGTAATGATATCGTGAGTTTTCAATATGAAAAAGTTCAGCTTCACATAGCAAAGCTGGCTAAGATAAAGTTTGCAGTCCCAACCCGTAATATTCTATTCTAACCGCTTTACAACGATACCCACCTGTGCGATTTTTTATGGATAACCACAACATACCAGATGTCTCTTTCACAACTTATTCATATTCTCCGTAAAAGGTATAGCCTCCCTCTTAACATTTGTTAATAATATCGCTCCAATCTTATTAAAAAACCGGCGAAGGCTTATTCAGTCAATATGCTTGTTGAAACCGTGGTTAAAAAATTTAAAAGTACATTTAGAAAGAGGTATCTGAGCCGCATATAACTATCTCTTTTTTTCTTTTACGAAAATTTGTCAGTCGTTATTAACAACGTAATTCTCTCTTACTCAAACATAAGGTGATAAAAATTGCTTTGATTCGTAAACGATTGACGCAAAATTTTTAATTTTGAGAAATTTGCTATTTTCAATATTATGTTCGCATTTTTAAAAAGAGAGAGGGACGAGAACATACATAATAATATATAAGTCAATTTCGCTATTTATGAGCCATGGAATCTATTATACACATTTTTCAACTTTCATTTACGTTTTCTCTGAAGGCCTGATGACCTGATTTCGTATTTTGCTTTTCACAAATTGATCAATAGACGCAGGTTTTTGTCTCGAGCTATAAGGCTTCTCTTTCATCTAGATCCTTTATTCCCATCACCGCATGATAAGGATGATTTAAGCATGTTCGACCGTCGGTCTATGTAAGGTTTTTTTTTTGGTTACTCATAAAGTACAATACACACATCATGTCATATTCCATTTTTATTCTGAGAATAGAAAAAAATTAGCTGCGCCCACTTAATATTATATGGAAATGAAAAATATTTAGCTCTTTTCCTTTTTTTTAGTACTTTTTAAGATATATAAGATTCGATCATGACCGAATATAATTTTCTTGTTTATGACTACCGTCTAATTTCGGATATATGTATATAAATATATATATGTTTGTTGTAGGAATAATAGTCGTAAAGGATTCTGGTAGCATGTTTGAGTCTTAAAAGGGACATCCTACCCGCTGAGTTCTCGTCCTCTACTTTTCTCTCTCTACCTCTGGCTCTTGATAAACCAACAAACAAAAACAATATGAATCAGTATCTTACGTTAATTAACAGCGTTTGTTCACTTCATATTGTCCCTAAACCGTATTTCTTGCTGTCAGACACCAAGTAATAAAACTAATACGCCATTTGGTTGTAAGCGCCAAATAAAAACCTTTCAAGCATCAAATGGAAAAAAATAAGCATATAAGTTAGCAAATGTAAGTACAGGTAACCATCGCACAACACCGCTACACCTTAACAAGAAAGAAAACTTCCCCGCCGCTCTGTGATAACACGACATCTGTGCAACGCGACAACGGCATTCTTGTTTAGTATTTAGCTGCACTTGGAATAGAATATGTGGGGGAATCGATAGAAGAAGAAATTAGCGGCATATTGGAACTTGCTGAATCAATCGGAGGAGATATATTTGTGAATGTTCAAGAGTTGTTTCTCGAAAAGCTAATCGATGAAACCACTTTGGTGGAGATGGCGACCGAAGTACAGGACGACAGGAAAGGGTCTGCAAAGTTGCTTGTCACGCTATAATGAAATTTACAATGACTTTGATAAAAAACTTACAGATTTTTTTGAAAGGACAGGAGGTTCACAAAGAGTTGAGAAAGTGAAGATAATATTGTTCAAAAAAACGAAAGTTCTCGTTCAGTTGTACACAGGGTTGACAAAGAAGATTATTAAATGATGAGTACATAATAAAAATGGGGTAACTTATATGGAATTTAAAAATATAGTTTCTGATACGGAATTTAAGAAACCAATTTTTTCAATAACTTTTGAAATGTCGTTCCTGCTTTTTGTAGGCTCATGTAAAACGATTTCGCACGATATAGGATTTTGCACGAATGCATCTTCTCTTTCGTAGGAGGGTTAGCTGTTTTTATTTTATTGATATTTTCTGGCACTTTCGCTCACATAAGTTCATGTGTGTGTGGTTAAGGGAGAAAATAATAATAATATGCACTAAACTACTGTTAAAAGTAATTCTGACTTTTTCAAACGTTAGTCCTTGCGTGCATGTGTGCATGTAAGTGTGCATTTGCCTACATATATATTTTTCAAGTATTAAAAGCACTTTTTTTATATTTTGTGCTAAACAGTTCTCACATAAAACTTCACATATATAAACATAAAATACTTTGAAATTCAAGGGTAACTGATGGTTACACAGCATTTTGCTTTTAGTTGTTGAGTTTCAATTTTATTTTTTCATTTTTTATTGCGGCTTAAAGGATTTGGTTCGTTGAATGGAGAGTTTCGGAATATTGGCTGGCGCATTTTAACGCTCTTTTAAATTTTTCAATATTTAGTATGAATGGAGACTTAAACACATGAATTTGATAGAAAAGACGTGAGAGATACAGTATAGAATAAATGTAACGGGCATATACCGCAGTTAAGGTGCCGATTAAGTATATTTTACACTAGTATGAAGATATTCTACCATTTATCAGGATTGAATTATGATTTTCCTTATAGCTTTTATATGACAGTACGGATGAAGTCTCTTTGGGCTACAAAAGATTAAATATTCTTTCGTTATAAATTATTCAGAAGACATTTTCCTTAAAAGTACTTCTAATAATTTTTTTTACGATTTCTTTAGATTTTTGATAGAAAACTGGTCGAAAATTATTGAAAAAAAAATTTCAATTTTTAGAATTTTATTATAACAATAAATGGAGAGATTTGCAAGTAGATCAAAAAATATGCGGGCATATCTAAGGAGAATATCACAGGACATGGGATCTCCATTGCATGTTTTCAAACGTGGTCCAGGTAAAGTGAGATAAAGCCAGTCATTAAATATCGTAGACGACTATTTTCATCAAAAAACACCAAAAATTTTCTTTTCATAAGAAAGCTCTTACATGCGAAGCAGTGTAAAAAAAAGGACCGACATAGCCCAAATTTTGCACGTTAAACTTATAATATGCATATGCTAAGAAGGCATTGCATGAAATACTGAAAATTTGACATTATTGCAAGGATTTACTTTTTCCGCGAACCTTTATGTGGAAGGAGGTTTAAGAAATGAGTGTTTTTATTATTATTAAATTCATCTTTCATTAACGAAGAATTTTATTTCCATTTATTTCCATTTCCGGTCATCGGTCTACAAAATCTGTGATTTTTTGGCGAAAAACTGTGCCAAGATCTAGTTTGAACTCACAACTTTACCATACTAATAAAGTGCTGCAGAAAACAAAAAAAAAACATGGTCGGTTGGGACAAGTTCAGGCTGAAATGCATTAAAACTTCCCAAGCTTTCTGAATTTTTTCCGGCTCATCAAAAATCAAGCAAAAAGTTGTCATGATGGAAGAAAACACGCTTCCTATCAATCAATTCTGATCGATTTTTTCGAATCATTTACTGGAATCTTCTTGAGCGCTGATAGAAGAGCTTAGACTCTGTGGTGTAAGTCAATTCTAGATGATATGATTTTATGCTGCTCCCACCTTATGCACAGCCAAATCTTGTAGTGTCTCATTCCCGCTTTGAAGTCGTTTGTGATGGTTCAACTTTCTCCGACGAAAACCTTTCTTGAACGATATTTTTTTTCAGTAACCATTTGTTTCAAAACAGAATCGTTTGCGTTGCGTTCCAATAGCGGTTCGCTTAACTTTGAAACTTCTTCGCGATCCTTATCTTGAAACTTCTTATATATAAATCCTTACGCAAATGTTTTACAAGTAATTTGTCATCGATATTTAATTCCTTACTATGGTTATGGCTGCTTAGTCCTCTGTGCCCGCTTGTAATTAGTTTTTTTTTGCTTTTTCAGTGGTTAATCGATCAGGGCGAGTTATGTCTTTGACATCAGAATTTCGAAGACGAAAGCGAGAAAGCCGTTTCCACGCAGCATTTTAACCGTAAATGCCATTCATTTCGGGCTTGACCAGCGTTCTTGCTTTTTTTTTCGTAGTGACAAAATTCTTTCAAAATGTTGTCTCCAAACTAATGTATGTTTGCAAATACTTTAGATTGAAAGACATCGTAACTCTTTTAAAAAAGACGAAATTTCATGCAGAATAAGTCAAGAAGAAATTATGGGTAAGCGGACGCTTGCTTAACTATATATTAAAAATGAAATTACACGGTAGCCGTTCTGGGTAACCTACTTTTAATATGGAACTCACTATGACAGTTAGGACTATGACAGTTAGGAAAAATATTATTGCTGATTACTTTGCGGAGATGTTTTCGATATTTTTCGTTCGGTAGATTTATTTTGAAATTGAAATTTTTTTTTTTTATCCAAAAAGTTAATAAGTAAATGTTATAGCAAGATTTTATTGCCTTTTATTGTATTTGCTTTCATTTTCGCGATCAGGAATCATCACGCAGGTGAGCAGAGGGGCAGACAGACTGATAAGCATGCCTGGAACGATTCAGGACTTGACACTGATCAATAATATAGCTTCCTTCCGAGTCTTGCAAGCGTTTTGACAAACGAATGAAATTCCAACACTGCAGAATATTACGTAGTCTCTGCCCATTTTTTTAAATTTTTGTTCACGTGCTGTAGAACCAGCCAGTAAAATATACGTTCAGATTTTTTTCAATGTGTCTGATGTGATCGATAAGTAACGGTCAAAAAACTATTTATATTATATTTTTTTTTATATTTGACAGCAAAGCTGGTCTCAGGTTATATTGTACTATGGACGTATCCTTGAAGCGATTAGGCCTAATTTGAATACCACCCTGTACACAGAAATTTCCAGTGTTTCTACAAAATTCGCAGGCTATACCTGCATTTTTGCGACCAAAAGAATCGTTACCACAGACGTTAGAGGCGGACCGACGGACAGGCTACCAGGCAGACAGACACACGAATATGCTTGAATTGGTTTATAATTTGATGCTGGAAAAGAATGTATGAATGTTACGGAGTGTATGAAACCTCCTTGTGGGATAAAACGAATATAACTCATTGTTCGGTGATGCGTATAAAGAATAGGAAAAACAGAGGGGAATTGTGACCATCTAACACACACAACTCACGTCTCTGCCATTTTCAACAATTTCACGTAAGTAATACTTTTATACAAGCGTCTTTCTTTTTTTTCTATGTTCTGTCATGAGTATTTTCTCCTTTTCAATCTCTAATATAGTAAAAAACAAAATACAATTTCAAGGTAATTTCACATTTTTTGGTGATTAACATTGGTATTTTTCATGTAAGGAAATCTTGAAGTTTGTTAGCATCACGAAAATGCCTGAAGTCATTGTGATCAAACACATTTCAAATGGTGTATGAAAGAAATTTTTGTGGTTTGCTTAGGTACGTGGCGTATAAGTTTCGCTAAAAATGTATACCTCGTTCTTGCCTATATTGTTTCTCTTGAAAAGGTGACCAGCACGAATTGTTTTCGAATTGTGTTTCTATCCAATGTTGGTCGACTCGTTTTTGTAAATAATTTATTTTAGAATCTAAAACAAGTATTTATGTTGTTTTGGAACCTGATACAAATTATTTCGAGCGTCCATTAACTGTTCACTGTGACAGTTTTCACGCCTACAATTATTGCGCAATTGCTTTAACTGTATCACAGCTTTGCTTAAAGACGTTTTCACACGAATTTAATTCGACTCTTTTTTTCAACTTCCCTTCAAGAAAGGGTTGCAATAGTACCCGCTTTCAGAGCAATGATTGTTATTATAGTATTTACAACAACAAATGACTGGTGTATTAAGGCTTTTAAATATCTGTTTTACATCAAACAGAAGTATCAAACCTTGTGTTTTATATCAAACTGAAATATCAAACCTTGGGTTTTATATCAAACTGAAATAAATGAGAAGTTTTTAATATATAGCAGAGCACAACCATGGTTACCCTGTTAAATATGAATTTAATTGGCATTTGACTTTCTATATAAGAATCACGTTCTCTGGTAATGATAGTCAAATCACGTAGTATACGATTGTTTTGGTTTTGGTTAGTAAACTTTTAAAAGAATTCGTTTTTTTATCTAAGAATCTTTGTTTCAATGATAAAAGACGCCAAAGAAAGAAACGCTATCGGCATAGGTAGTCGATAAAATTTACTTTTTTTAATAACTGTTTTTTATTTCAATCTAAGAGAAATCCCGAATATTTATCGCACAAAAGTGCCGTGCAATTGAGAACATTTTCACATTGAGCAGCAAATCTAGATCAAATTATCCTTTGCTATCAATTGTAGATTATTGATGAAATGTTCTTTCCTTTCAGATTCTCAGCATTATGTTGTAAATGTTTGTATGCGATTCAAGACCATTTCCAATTTCATTTTCAAAAGTACATTTAAACCAAGAATATTTAAACCAGGTTGCATTTTTTATTTTTAAAAGCTTCTAGTTTCACAATTTCACGCAAAAAAGTGTATATAAAATTTATTGAAAAGATTACAAACGATTTGGCAAAGTTTGGCACACCTCTACCCATAAAATGCAACGAAAATTTTTAAAATATTAAAGATATAATTTCTAGTTGAAAAGATCTTAGAAATTTAATTGTCTGCTACATTACACAACTATTAAAATGCTTATCTTGCCGCGCAACCTTCGAAGGGAAATTCATTTAGTTCATGTGTAGGTAGAAGAAGAGAATGATTTGTTTGTGCAATAATACGATGTGCGACGAAAGGAAATAACATGAACAACAATGAGTCACGGAAATGTGCAAATACACATGTGTATGTATATATATATATATATATACACATACTTTATGTCTAACATAACATGTCCCTTTGTTGCAATGTAACGCGGTTAAGGTTGGGTTGCGAGCCTGTGAAGAGACATTGAATATAAAGCAAATTAAAAAAGAAAAGACTTGGAAAACGGAATTGTATGCTATGCATTTACACACGCAGACCTAACGTAGCTTGTGAATGTACGTAAGTAGGAAAAATTTAAAGGAAGCACAGAGAATGAATACCAGAGACAATAGACTGAAGAAGAAAAAAAAAGAAACTAAAGACATGAAATGTTCATATTATACTAAACATGGAGGGTTTTAATCCGTGAACAAACGTATAGACAGATTGATATGCATGTATCTTCTTTTATGTGTATAGTAGGTTACTTACCATTATGGGTAAAAGTAATTCATGCGTTTCGTTGCCACGCCATAGATGTGAATTCTGCGGCAGGATTTGTATATTGCATTCAAGTGAATTGATTTTTTCTTGCAGAGGGCTTAGAATGCGTGGACGAGCGATTGGCTTTGAAGTCGATTTTGTAGGATTAGTTACCTCTGCTTTTGTTTCTTTATATGGTTTGGAGCTGATGCTGACAGTACCGTTGATTGTGGTCATTACTGCTGACGGCTTATCGGTTATGTTAAACGATGCTGTCTCATCTTCACTCAAATTTTTCAAGCTTTTTAGATTTAACGTTTTTAGCTTAGAGACGAGTTTATTTGCTTCTGTGGTTACTGCAATAGTTGTCGTATGAATGTTTCTTTGAATTGCATGAAGGCTGGGTACAGATGTTTCGTAAGATTCAAGTGTAGCTTGATCGTTTGTGTTATTGGTAATACCTTTGAAAGCTGCTAAGGATTTGATTATTAATTTGGCTTTCTGCCAAGAATTTTGCGGCTTTACAGTGCTTGAGGGTACAGTACGAGGTGAAGGAATAATTTCTTTTCTTTCTATGGGTTGTGAAGTCTTTATTGCCACTTTTTTAAAGGCCCAAGGATTATGTAGATCCTCCGATTGCGATTGTTGCTCTTGCTGGCTATCGATTTTTGCCAATTTTGATGAGTGAAGAACAGCAAAACTATTTAAACTTAACGATGACTTAATGGACTCTTCCAAATTCGGTTTCTCGGTAGTTTTGTACATTTCTTTATTGTTATTGGCATTTAAATTCTGCTGGCTTTTGTGTTGTAACATTTCATTGTATAATTCTTTGCTATTGTAAAACTTTGTGGTGGAAAATTCCGGCTGAGGTCGCTTCGCCAACTCGACTTCGTCACCGACACCGATCCCACTGCTAGCAATGCTGTTATGTTCGTGATGTATGCCGCCATTATTATGTTGCGGTAAATTGGGTTCATTAGTGTTGCCGGAATGGTTGATGATGGTTGTATCGCCATTACTGAATTTCGTATTAGCAAAATCAAAGTGCTGTGTATGAGTAGCATCGCTGGCCGCTCGATGCAAGGGAAAATCAAAACTTTTCTTTACTCGTTTCTCAATAAACTGGCCTTTGTCATAGCCATTATTGTGCTGGTAAGGTTGGGTAATAGTTGTAGTTGCAAATGGTATCTCACGATTTACGGTAAATGTTTGATGTGGTATTTGTAAGGGCTTAGTGGCTGTAAAAGTTTCTTTTGCATTTTTAGTTGGTGATGTCGACTCTTTTAATACTGCTGCTGTAGTAGTGATGGTGTTTGCATTGCTGTTGTCCTTTGCATTTGCCGTATCAGCCACAAACTCGTTTAAGCGGAATTTTTGTTCAATTTCAGTAATGACGCCATCTTGTTCTGCCAATAATTTCCCGGTAAAATCGTTGACTGCAGTAGCCGGATGCAGCAGATATGGGCTCCAATTTATATAATGCTGCTGGTCTTTATTGGTATCTTCTCTCACCTCCTCTAGCTCATTCGGTAAAAGATTCTGTTGCCAGTCATCGTTTGTTGTTGCCTTTGCTACTTTCATATCATTTTGCTTTGGTTGTTTAACTTGAAGTTCATATTTCGGTGTATACACGGTGCGTTCTTTTAGCAGCTTTTCATTGGTATCTTGTATTAAGGGCTCAAATGCTTCAATTGCCTTATGTTCAGCACTTTCGCTTGCAAAAGACTTTAAACCAGTGGTTAGTGTTTCACTGGATGGTATTTTATAAGCATCAGTTACAATTTCCGTTAATTTTATGCTATACCTGTCGTTCACTGTCATTGGATTCTCTTCCGCTTTCTCTTCATTGGTTTCATACAAGATTTGTATTGTTTTCGGTGTTACTATGGCATTGTTAGTAAAGAAGGTTTTTGCACTTTCTTTTTCGATAGCATGCGTATTCCCTTCCGTTGGCTTAGGTAGTTCAGTTGTCACTTGTCTTCCTATGTTCTGCTCTAGAGGGAAACGAGCGGTAGTATGTTCGATAATTTTTGTTACATGCTTGTTGAAGTCTTCATCTTGCCTTCCATGAAAACCATTTGCTGCTGGCTTTGCTTTGTTCAGATTGAGTTTTTCTCTTAGTTCTCGTTGTTTACTTTCTAACGCTTTGTTTATGTGTTTAGCATTTTTGATTTTTGTTTGTTGTTCATATTCATGTTGATTTCCTGTGTTCCTCGAATCGTCATCAGAATGACTACTCTCCTCAATGCGATGAAAATCGAAATTTGTAGAAATCGTTGCAACGAAAGGCAACGAAGAGGGAATAAAAGTCTGTGACGTAATGACGGTAGTTCCGCTTGTGTGTTGTGTTTCTGGGTTATTCGAAGCAGCTACTTGCGATGTAGAGTACTGTGAGGAAAGTGGTGGTGATGGTGTTGTGGTCTCTGTAATATTAAATTTTAAATTTTGTTTATATTGATTTTCTCCATTGTCTATGCTTTTTAAAGTCGTTGCTTCCTCTTGTTTTGCCGGTAATGCTTGTGTTCTATTTATAGCATCGGATTTCTCGTCGTCGTGCAGTGTCTCAGATGATGATGTCGCTAATAATGATGTTGTTTTAGTTTCCGTTATTCTAACTGCTGACGTTGTTGACGTAGTCGTTGCTGTTACTGTTGTTTGTTCTATAATAACCATTATAGCAATTGCTATTGAAAGTGTCCATATTTTAGCCATTGTTACTAACATTTTACTCATTACAATATATTTTCTTTTTTCTCTTTTTCACCTACAATTTTTTACCCGGGCGCGTTTTTTGCTCTTTAGAGTTTGCTTTTTTTCAATTTAATACGGTTTTCTTTTTTTTTTTTATTTACCGTCAGAAATGCTTGTTATTAGTATTTTTGTGGCTGCTCTCAATTTATTCATTTTTCCACAGTAATCTCGTTATTATTTGTTGCATTTTATAGTTTTTAAACTGCAAGTATTGAAATGAAAGAGAAACATAAACGAAGTATTACAAAATAACAAATGGTTGTGTTTTAATGTTTTATTAATAGCTTTAATTAGTTGTTTGCTTTGCGATGCGTTATCGTTGTTTGTATTTTGTTAGCTAACATAACAAAAGACAAAACTAACATTCATTTTAATAAAATGTATTAAAATTTTATTTAAGTCAATTGGATTATAAAGTTAGTTTGCGGCTATTTACTGTTGACGTGCACATTAAGTAAAAATTTTAATTGAAACTAATACAAAAAAAAAAAAAGAAGAAAAAACTAAATAATAATTTTTTTGATACGTTAAGGCTTAGGACAACAATTTTATTTAGTATTTATTTATTTATTTATTTTAATAATTAATTTACATTCACAATTATAAGCTAAAAACAAGTTAAAAGGGTATAGTTCACCGCGTTCCATCCTAAACCAAGTCGCTTAGTAGACTGACGTTATCTTAGAAGTCGTCGAAAAGCGTTCGTCCCGGGTCGAAACGAGTCGATGTATCAAATTTCATTGAAATAACTCAAAAATTCAACACACGAAAACAGGACGGACGGAAAGACAATCAAACAAGCTTAGATCGATTACTACAATAAGAGATGGATCTCGTTCATGTCTTCCTAGTTGTTGCATACTTCTACGGCGACTTAATACAACCTTGTACCCTTGGTGTAGGGTAACAGAAGTGAGAGACGATTGGTACACGACTTTGTAAGAGACTCACCACTGTTAAGCGTATAATTGATTTTGGAAGAGTTTATAAGTATAATAAAATTTTCGATTGCAAAGCTTTAGATAAAGTTTAAAAGTTTAAATTGTTTCAGAAAGTTTAACATGTTGAAGATAAAGTATTGTATGTAGCAATCAAGGGAAGAGTCAAATTCTTAAATTATCAAAGAATCCAATAGGTGAAGAATGGAATTATAATTTATATACCGTAGAAGGAGTACACAAAGAAAATATTTTCGCCAGTCTAATGTTCACAAGTTGTTTTGGTGTGTCCTAGACGTAATTTTGAATGGGAAATGTAATGTGGTTGCACTTTACAGTTCGTTGACTAATCGCAAATTAATTATTATTTATAACTTGTACGAAGATAAACTTTTGTGCCACACGACAATGAAACAAATTTTTTATATCGGAACATTTAAAATTATTATTAAGTTACAACGGAGATGAAAGACACGATTCAGTTGATTTGTCGCAAAAGCATTGCTAGGAATTCATATGAGAAAGTTATTTAAACGAAATTGAGTTAAAAGTAAAACTTGAATTTGTTTTTAATTTGTATTCGAAAGAAGTTAAAATTATTACAGATTTTGGTTTTTTTACTTTGCAGATGGATGCAGTTTCGAATTTGGTGGACCATTGATAACGATCGCATTTGCTCTCTAAGAACAAGGCCTTTAACAATTTTTATCTCGATTGCACTGGTTGTGGGCCAAGACAGATATCCTTACGTGATTAAGAATAGCTTTTTTTAAATACCAATACATGTAGGGGCAAGGAAAGTAATGCTTAAAAATGACAAGATCAGTTGGCGTATAAAACACATCCACAGCGGGCGGGGCGGTTAATAAAAACGAGCATTCGCGATAGTAAGTCGTGAACTATACCTATAATAACAGAAAAAAGAGGTCAGAAAACAGAATGATGTCTGCCGATATTTATTTTTTTTTATTTTTATATTTCACAAAAGAGAGCTCAACTGCTGCTTATTGTCACACAGTTGTATTACAATTATTATTTTCACAATAGATAGATTTTCACGTAGATGCCGTAAATAATACTTCACTAATTTCATCATTCGACTAATAAGAGGTAAGAAAAATTAAAAATGCCTATAACAAAACAAAAAAAACAATAAGTTATCTCAGATTATGGTAAAAGAATTAACGACTTTTGTATTTACTGACCGAATTCACAAAAGAATAAAAGCAAGTAAATCTTAATATTTGTGAAAGCAATGTAAAGACGATTACAAAACTCATACTTAAAACGACAGAATAATAAATTCGTAGTGTTATAAATTAATAAATTAAAGCGATTCTAACTTATTTATTAAGTCTTACACCAATATTAATGCAGACGGAAGCCTTTGAAATGTATGCATATGTATGTTCATGTATAAATAGCTTGGCGATTATAGATGGATTGATTCAATTGTGAGCGTTCAGAAACATGTGCACAAATGTAATGGAATCGCAGGGACAGAGAAGTGAGAAGCACTCAGTGCAATTTTTAAAGACACACCAAAAAGTATTGAAACCGTTTGGCTGCGGAATGAAGCTCATAACGGTTTAAATGGCCTCGTAAGTAAATTCTGAGCGTTTGGTGTAGCGAGATCTCATCTGCTATGCCTAGGAGACGACTACGTGCACAAAAAATAACATTTCGATGTGGTTGGCAGGCTAAAAAAGCCGTTTTTGAAAATAAAAACAAACCTTAATGACGAGCGCTGTAGAGACGTGGCATGAATTAAATGATGAGCCGTTTCAACCAAATGGTACAACACATTATAAATCGTGTAACGCAATCCTGATCCTACAATGACTTTCTTTCTTGTTATATTATTTATATTAACTCATTAGCTTACTCCAATAAACCACAAGCTCTCAACTTCTCAAAGCTCTTTTATTCCCCAACGTAAGATTTATGTGGCAAAATGACTAAAAAATGTTGTTCCAGAATTGAAACGAAAGCGATCGTTTACATGCTATCTCACGAAGTTCGGAAATAAAAATGGTATGAGCCATTTTGTTATGTTGTATGGTTTTGTTTGTAAATCTCATTTAAGTATATATAACTACTATATGATCACGATATAATATAATGAACGTTAGACCTAAAAATGTGGCAATAAAATAGAGCGCTTTGCCGAATATTTTTTGGTGAAAAATTGTTTGCGGACCTACTACACTACACGACTGTTGAACATTATTGAATCAAATTAGTGCGCAAACAAAGCAATAAAACTTTCCGAAGAACATGTATTTTAATAGAAAAAGACTTTCCTACGATAGTTATGAAACTATCAATTACGTTGAAATGTAATGAAATAACTCAGAGAAAATATCTGCTTACGGTGGCGGAGATGACAACGAACATTTTGCTTTAATTATCATGTTATGGAAAACCTCTTACAGAGTGATTTATAGGAAGAATTACTTAGCATAAAGAATAAAAAAATAGAAGGGGAACAATTGAGAAGACTATAGTCGGACATGGACGTTTATTAGGCACTCTAAATCATTTTGCTTAATGCAAACATAAATACATTTTCGTGGTAATACATTAATAATTATACATTATGTTTGTGTGTAGGCATAATTTTCATAAAGGCCACCATATTGGAGGATGCTCAAAATGTCAACTAACGTGGTCCAAATTTTATTTGTCAAAGATTTCAGTAATTCCGCTTGCTTCCACCATAAAAACCTAGAAGTTAGACTTTGTCGCCATGGCTTTTCATAAGAAATGGTTGGGTTACGTACCAAAAATTGAATATTTTTGCCATATAAAGGCTTTTTTCTTATTAAGTTTTTTTTTATGAGGCGGGCTGCCGAAAATAGACCTACGTTGTCCAAATTCGGTAAAATTATTTCTTATGTCAAATTATTACTATGCACGAATCTACAATCAAGAAATAGCGAAAGTTAGGCCTTTTTACCAAGCAAAGATTCAGTTTCCGTAGGAACGTTTATATGGCAGGAAGTTCAAAAAATTGCCCTCCCTCCGCCAATTGTACTATTGTACTATTACTCAGCGATTTTTGCCTAGCGAAATTTTGAAAATTACCATTTTGCTTTATATAATGGCTTATCAAAGTAAGATGTTACATGGGAAGTAGTCGAAAAAGTGGTCCAATCTGAACGATTTTCAATAAAGTTCTTTCTTGTTCCAAAGTAAGTAAATGTTTTGTACCTCAAAGTTTGTGACCGAATTGAATGCAAGAATATGTGGGCAGACATCTGACATACAGGCGGACAGACAAGCTTAGATCGCTATAATAAAAGCTGAGTTTATCTCAAGTCCTTCTGAGCGTTACATAACTCTGCTCAGACTTAACATAACCTGTACAAACTTAACATTACCTGTGCAATGTATAATAAGAGACTGTAATATAAGCATAGTTTAGTTCCTTGCATAAATTTCAGATGATTTTTATTAAGATAATCTTGAAAATAATAAAAATCAATTGAGTGCAATTTTGTGTGTGTAGGAAGCATATAAAATAAGAACGTAATACATGAGCTGACAACGATAAACTAGATTAACTAAAAGTTTTGGATTTTTGCCATGACCACAAACAATGATTAAATAATCACAGTGTGAAATCAATATCACAAGTGCACAATAGCGTAAGTAAAAAAACTAAAACAAAAAATCAAATAATATTTTACATGCATCGATGGATATCAAATGTACATAAGCAAGAAAAAAAGTAAAACAAATAAAAACAAGTAAGAAAGTTATATTCGGCAAGCCCCGAATATTGCATACCCACCACTATGTTTTTCGCATTCTACTCTCCAACTTCTTTTATTTGACACCCATATCGCTGGTATTATTAAGAGAAAAGTAATCATTTTAAAATTAACCCATTTTTAGGCAGACTAACATTAATCCATTTTTAGGCAGATAATATATCTTCATTCAAGGAGTGTACCAAATGCTTGTAAGCATTCGATCTTGTTTGCCTTATGATAAATAAGCATAACACCTCAAAAAGTGAAAAAAACAGAATATAATCACTTGTAACTTTGTGCGGACATGGCGGTTGTTTTCAATTTTTGCATGTAAGCAGTAGAGTGCTTCGTAAAGTAAATGTGGAAAATTTCAGTCTTCTAACTTTTATAATTTCGTAAGGAACAAGCAAAAATTCAAAAATTTTTGTTAAGAAAAACGGAGTTGCTTTCACTTTACGCTCCCGCCCCGAGCGATTTGGCCCATTTTCAATTCTAGCCTGCGTGCAGAAACTTTCAATGTTTCTAGCAAATTTGAAGTCGATATCTTCATTTTTGTAACTAGGAGTGTGCCAACAAGACACACCACACAGACATACAGACGGACAGACATGGCCAAATCAATTCAGAATTTCAGGCTGATCAACAATGTATACACTTTATAGGGCCTCTGAAGCTTTCTTTTGTGTGTAACATACATTATGGAAAAAAAACGAAATGAGTACACCCCCCTCTTACAGTGGTGGATATAAAAAGCAAAATTACAGTCGCAGTGATGGCAATGCAAGTATAGCTGGAATTTTTGCTCGCAACGCTTAAGAAGATTCTCGTCAATGCAATATCTTTACCAAATTTTCGATTAATAACGGATTTAGTCGGCGTTATTCACAAAAATATCTTAAAATGTTTAGTTTTCCGTTCTTTACCTTTGTAATTATGTTCAGACTATTTGAGGTCTTGAACTAGAATTTTTATCTTTTCATTTAATCTAGTAAGTGACAGAATCCTAGAACTATATCCACCCGACAGACGCACGGACTATAGTGGTAGGTGTGACTTAAAGATACAAAGAATACGTAGACAGAAAGAAGAAAATGTAGACAGGTGTTACAAGTGAAATTACAAATCTAATAGATACTTCTTCCTGGAAGAGATTTAATTGTCCTTAAGTTTGATTGACGATTAAAAATTAAAAGAAAGGGGTTTCATATGAAAAGACTTTGATATATGTACCAAATAGATAGTAGATACCCAAATAATTCTTGTCTAAGCGGTATTTCTTTTCATTTTCGATTAATTTTCTTAATAAAATCCGATCTTAATTGTTTAACTGTTGAAGATGGTTTAACGCTTGACAATAACTTATTAAGAAGAAAAAGAAGACGAAGAACAATGGACCGTGATACGTAAGTGCAATAGTTATTACTTATGCAACAATAACAGCAAACTCAATAGCAATTATTTATGTTCTTTGTGGTAATCATAAATCAAATCAACTATTACGATTTTATTGTATCTATATATATATACATATATATGCATGCGCACATATATTTATATATAAATACTTATATAAACCTATATGCTTAGCTTTCACTGTGACTCGGCCACAATCATTCATTAAATTCTATGGTTTTCATTGGGGTTTCAATTCTGGCCTCACCCCTCCCATTTTCGAATTTTCGAGCATATCACACTATAACACCAACCTACATACATTTATTCAATGTCATGTGAACGAGCATTTGTAATTTTGTGCAATTATTTACACATTAAATATTTAAGTTCACACATCCATACACCCGCATCTGTATAAATGTTTGTATAGGACGTTGTACGCAAATTATTTCAGCAAATTTTATATAAAACCGTGAGTTTTAGATTGGTTTGCTTGCAGCTTTCATGTTGAAAAACCAAAAAAAAAAAAAAAAAAAAAAAAAAAACGGGGACGAAACGCCCCAAATTGCATTGCATTGCATTGCATTGTTCAATGATAAATAGCGTGTCTGTACTTTGGTTTCGTTATTATTTATTTATCATTCTTTTTTTTTCTTCCTTTGTAAATAAAATATTATTATAAAAACATTTTCATATAAATTGAAATATTTTAAAAACATTCCACATTTTCTTTTCACTTAACCAACCATACGCTCTGCGCAATTTCATTTCCTTCCGTACTTTTCTAACCGCAAAGTTGCGTTTATTTAAATATATGGGGAATTATTTAGTGGTTTCATTTATTTATTTATTTATTTTTTTTTTTGCTTTGTGATATAATTCAAACTTATTTTTAAATGCGTCACATTTGTCTAATTATGCTAATTATGCAGGCCACTTTAATTAATTATTAATTATTTTTGAAAGCAAAGAAAAAAAATGTATTCACTTTAAGAGCGAATCTTTAACGACTTCTTTACTAAAAATCGAATATGAAAATCGCTGCATTTTCTCTGACTGCTTGGCATTCGAACTGATCTCACATCCTTACATTTCAACGGTATTCTAGCGAAGTCTGAGTGTATGTACGAGCTGTCACATTTTTATATTTACTTTAATTTCAGTCCATTATCATCATTTCGCTCTTATGTTAATGTTGCTGATCTAAGGAAACCAATTTATATACCATGCGCGCTGTAAATTTTCATTAACTAATTTTTACGATTTCGATAGTAATATTTATGGTGAACACTATTTTAGAGTTCTTGATACAATTTAATTATGTACACTTCGCCAAAAAATGAAAACTTTAGTAAAAGTGTACACACAAGCACCGTATTGGAGCGATTATGATGTACGAGAAAGTTGTTCGATATTTCGTCATCTCATTTACCCCCCCCAATTTTTGATGATCGCCCACATTTTACAGCTTCGACATCCAATTCCAAAAACTCAACTGTTCCCCAATATTACTGACGTTATTATGGTCATTCTGGCGTTCATCCCTCAGCATTGTTCCCTAAGGCGAGCCAGAACGTTGGCTTCATTAATTTGACATTCTAGCTTAGTCTTCCTGATCGAATTAGGCTACTCTATGTCTACCCTTCACAATAGAAGTAAGGTTTTTCTAAATAGTTTCGAAATTTCTAGAGAATCAAACATTTACATAGATATTTTATCGATTCTCCGATATCTGTTGTTGACTTTAACCACTTATTAAGATTACGTTCAAGCAATAAAATAAATTTAAGTATATTTCATTAGGAAATTCAGGCAAAAGCTAAGCTCTAAGATTAAAGACACTTATTTTTTTGTCCGAAAATATGCTATACATTTTGAATGTTGCATTATTAGTTTATTTTTGTTATTATTGTTAATTTAGACAGAGGAATAAATTCTAAGACTAAGGCTTTGCAGCACTAGCATCTGTAGGTGTAGACTTTAATGAAAACTTTACCGCACGTGAGATTTGAATCACGATCATTGAATGGTCAGTTGAGATACTAAGCCTACTCGATCACTCAGTTGGAGAAGAATAATAATTCTTCTCATAAAGCAAAAAATAAAGAGCATTATTAAAAAAAAAACAAGACTAAGAGCTCTTTTCGAACGCGATTGACTATTTTCCCGCTTCGATATTCTAACAATTTTTATAACTTAATGTCGGTTTCACATAATTTTGTGTAAAATTAATTATTTCTTGAGAAGAAAGTCGGTTGCGTCGTCTGTTTGAATTTTTTGTCTGGCCAATTATCTAGGTAATTGCTAAAGAAATCCTTTTTGATAAAAAAAAAATTCGTTGTTTCAAAGATCCATTATTCCTACACAAAATTTCCAAGTAACTACTGCTTAAGCCCTAACGCCGCTGTAACAATCCCAAAAAAAGAAATGTTTTTTGGATAGAAGTAAAAGTAGTAGTATTTGGGGGGGATTACTAAAAGTTCGATATGACTTTGATGGTATAATGTATAAATATATTTTGCTCTATAGCCGTTAGAAATTTCTGAAATTATGAAAAGCCTCCTCGAAATTTGCTTAATTACGGGTAAGAATGACTGGTACATCAATGAATAGAACTTTACTCATTCACTGACGGATTAGATAATATGCAGTGCGTTGCAAGGTAACCGCTTGAAAACTATTACTCTTTGACACGTTGTATGAGCACGTAATAGATAGACCTTATAGTGGTTATAAAGTTTAAAGATGTTCGATACTTTCTATAAAATGTTTAATCATCAGACGACGAATATTCATATATGCAATTCATTTATGTTATTGTTAAGCAATAAGAAAACAATTCAAAATTTGTTAATTAAAATTTTATAAGAATTATAAAAATAATAAATGAAAGCACTGTAATGGGTTACGGCCAACTATTAAATCCCTTACACCACTTCGCTTATAACGACTTTTCAAAATAAAGGAAAGTGGTCCAATTCATACCATGTCCAATAGCGCATCGGCACACTAAATTTCATCAAAATATCTCACAAATTGTGGCCAATGGATTGAAGAGAAGAAATCAAAACAGATCGCAGAGTCAGAGATGGATGGATATAACAAAAGTTGGGTCTATCTTTTATCTTTCTGGATGTTACGTACACCCGCATAAACTTCATATACCCTTGTACCACAAGTGATGCAGGGAATAAAAAAGTAAGAAAAAGGCAAAAGTTTTGAATAACTAATTAATTCATCAAACGATCTGAGACAATTACGAAGCTTTTAATAAAGTAGGAAAAAAAAACTTTCACCAAATAAAACAATTTAAAAAGTAAAAAAAAAAATAAAAAAAAAATATAGAACCAAAATTTTAAATAGAAAATTAAATGTCCTGAGAAAACATTTCCTAACTAAAGCTCATAGGTGTAGTTGTAGGTGTATGTGAATGCAAATAAATATAAGCAGAGAAAGAAGGATGAAGCGACTCAGATGAAATGTAAATGCACCAAAATAAGATACACTTGAAAACTTCATGCATAAGATATGTTAAGATAAACTTCGCATACTGAAAGTACAAAAAGAAAGGGGAGTAAAATAAAAAATATATATCAGAAAATGTTTCTATATAATATATAATTTTTTTTTTTATTACGCTTGCAAAACTTGTAATCATACACGCTAGACTGTCAAGGATATAAGGCAGAAAAAAGAAAACACTAGAAAACATAATTTTAAGCCACAAATGTTGTCATAGTTCTCGTCGACGGTAAATATGAGTAGTTTAAAGTTTTTCTTTTTGATAATATATATAAAAATTTTTCTACATGAAAACCAAAAAAAAAAAAAAGAAATAAAGTTGAAAAGAAAAACTACTTTGTGTAACTCATGACATTTTCAAAAGACCAAAAAGAAAGAAAAGGATACCAAGCCCTCGACATAACGCCAGCGACGCAAACTAACATAGAAATACAAAAAATTCATGGTTGAATCTCATTGCAATGCCAAACCGCAAAAAAAAAAAAACTCTATAGAAGCAAAGGGAAAACAGAAAGAAAAAAAAAAAAGGAAATTCATGTATAGCAAACACTAAGTTCCTCATGAACTTACATTTTATTTCAATTTTATGGGTAAAATCGTAAAAAAGCATGAAAGAATGCAAACAGCCAACGACAATGTCGCCGTAGTTGCTGTTGCCGTTGATGACGTTGAGTGCTGCCGCAACACCAGATCTGAGGTCGGTCTTTTGTGGTAGTGATGGCTGTGTGTTGCTTTTGTTCTGGTTGTTGTTGTTTTTGATGTTTATGTTGTTGTTGTTTTTCGTTGTTTTTGTTTTTGGGGCTGCCTGAGATACTATATGTGCATGTGCGTTGTTGTTGCCCGGCAAAATATACTTTAAATCTGTTACAGCTCGTTTGGTTTACATTAAAAAGCAAAACTCTCGCTTCCCTCTAACTTAATAAATATACATACATATACACACATAAACACGCACACCCACACATAAATATATAGAAAAAATCGACCCCTAAAGGGGTTAAATATGTTTGTGTATAGACAACTATGACAGACTCAAACTCACACGAGCGAATTTTGATGGCTTCTCAAATTAAATCACTGCACTGCCGGTGCCCTTGAGTAATTCAAACAATATTTGAAGTTGTTATTGTCTTCGATTTCGTAATATTTAGCCGAAAGAATTGAAGTAAACTTGGATTAATTTATAATAGAAATTCTAAAATATTTTCCTTTTATTTTATATTTATCTATATTTAAAATTTTTTTTTTTTTCTAAGTTCTAAGTCTTTTGTTTTTGTTTATATTATAATTCTTCTACGCTTAAGTTGCATTAATCCAGATTTTATTGAATTTAATATTTTTATCTCTTTATTATTTTTCTCAGTTTTTATTCATTTGTTTATTTCTTCAATTAAATCTTCTTCTTCAACTTTTACCTTTTTTTTTTGCGTTAATTACGAACTCGGTCTATTTTATATGCATTCCACATGCAACAACAAGCGTTAACAGATGTTATTATAGACTTTGAAGCAATGTTTTAATTTTTGATTTGTATTAAAAAATTGACTTTTATTTTTGTTGATTTCTTATATTTATTGTTGTAGTTGTGACAAGAAAATCCATAGATTTTTGCTTAAAGCAACTAAAACATGACATCATGCCGACCGCTATTGCCTTATGTTATCCTTGACTTGCATGAATCACTTTTGTTTCTTTCTAAACAAAACTTAAGCATCGCGATCTGGGTTTTTCATCATTTCTTATATATATATATACATCTGAAAGCATATCTATACAATTTATTTTTCTTTTCATAACTTTTTCTTATAACATCATAAATTATTTATTAATTATTTTTAAAGCATTTCAGATTTCCGCTTTATGAACTGTTTTACTTCAAAGTCGCTCGGTAACTGTTTTCTATAGATTTCCTTTTATATCCTTACAGCATTTTACATGGATGCTGCATTTCGTTTTCGAGTTTTCCTCAAAAAGAAAGAAAAAGCTTTTATTCTTCTCCCTCTCTCTCTCTCTCTCTATCTCTCTGTCTCTCTTAAGAAAATATAGGGAATTTTGTTTCTATACCTGATTTGTGATGATGGTAATAAACGCAAAGCAACAATGTTCCGATACATATCCGTAAACAGCTGATTTGTGTTTACTTTTATCAATTTTTGCATATACATAACGATAATATTGTATAATAGTGTAGAAGTCCTTTGCCGCAAGCATAAAGCTTACATCACAGCAGAGAAAGGGAACAACGGCGGCTAGGAGCGTATCATAAAATCTTGATCCGTTGAACTTCACTCTCTTTAAGCAGAAAAAAATATAAATTTTCCCCCCATAACTTGAATATAAAGTCTCCAATATCCACCTTCGAGAATATAAGAATTGGTACATAACAGTCCAATACAAAAGACGAAGTCTCCTCATTTTTACGAATCTAAAAAAAAAACCCTCAATAAAATACAAAATATATTTTGAGACTTTTAGACCAAGTTAAATACAGGTTAGCGATGCAAGACACAATATCATAGATATGTCAGCCTCGTTCGCATAAATAGCCTGCTAGATAAGAATCGCAACAACCAAGGCGGCGTTCGCGGATCTCATTTTCAAAAGCGATAGATTTTGCTTTGGCCGTAGTTATAGTCACTGCGCTCAGTCAGTGAAGGCGTAACGTTTATCGTGAAGGTGGCGGCCACCATCTCCCTATATTTTTTCTTTTGCATTTCCTTCTGACCGTTACCTGTTCTGTTATATGCCACTGCCAGATAAGCCTAAGAGCGTCGCGAATTCTCAACTCTAAGTTCATGTTTATCTTTGTTTATATTCATGACGATGAAAACTAAACACTTAAAACAAAGTAAACAGCGATGGGCAACGGAAAATTTGTACGTTCAAAAACGTTATCGACGTTCGTGTCAGGAAGGAGAAACACCATTTCGGATTGCCACAACATCCCCACATACCATCTGGCGCTTACAGTAACACCTGTTAATTTACATACTTTCCATTAATTTACACACAACCATGACTTATCATTTATGTTAACTTCCGCCAAAACTGTTTGTTATTAATTAGTTAAAAAACACAAAAAAATGTGTACACTGAGTTTGTGTGGGTTTATTTTCTATATATGGGTTACGCAATGTATTACAAATGTTATTTTGTTTCTTATCTTCTTTATACGTTTCTTGATGGCTGCTAGTCCAGATTCCGAATCCAGACCAAGTGTTAACAATCTGATTCCTTTTTCACAACTTTTCTTGCATTGCCGTTATTTTTTTTCTTTTTTTCTTCAATTTATTGATATGAAATATCAAGTCAAAATTTTACGCTCTGCATAGCCGTTACCTTTCTCTCAACAAACATTTTTTTTTTCTTCTTCGCTTAAGAAGTAACACTAACCAACTAACAGCATTTGAGTTCAAGTTTAATAATCAATCAAATAATCATTAATTAATCAACACACTTTAATTAGTTGTTAGCGAAAATTAAAATAAAACTTTTGCATCAACAGGACTATTGAGAGTCCGTCAGCACAAATAGCGCGTTTTTATACCGTACACCAGTGGTTGTGCAGGGTATATTAAGTTTCTTGCGGAAGTATGTAACACGCAGAAAGGCTTAAAAAATCTTTTATTACACCGATCAAAACGCAGTGCATTTACTATTTTGCATCAACATTTATCCATCAGTAAGCCCTATTCGAACTGATGACGTAGAGCGCTGCTTGGCGATGTTCACAGGAAATAAAAGCGATCTTTTCATGCGATATGTGGCAATGGGTAAAACATAGATTCACCACAATACTCCAGATACAAGTCGACAGTAAGCCTGGTGGACCGCCACTAAAAAACTATCCATGCATATCCTTCCAAGGTTCGTACTATCTAGAAATCATGGGTAGTCTTATCATATTTGTATCAGACCGGGCAATCATTAAGCGATTTGATATATGCACCTTTTTTAAAAGTCGTCCCTCGTTAAGGTTAATGAAATAATTTTTCTAATATTTGAACTTTTCTTTAAAAGGTTTTCTTTTTGACAAAATAATTTGTCTTACATACATACATTCATCCAATCGAAAGCGTAAGCATATATAACTTTTAACTCATATGTCAATAACGGGTATTCAGAGTAAACAAAAACATTGGAAACCTTTTACGAGAAAAAAGAATTATTCGTCTATGCACGTTTACTTTTAGATACGTAAATAAATCTTTCAAAAAGTCATTTCTAGTCTTACCTGATTCTATCATTCGATTGCCAAAACAAAGAAAAAAAAAAAACCAGAAAGAAGTTTCTTATGTTAACGAACTCTACACGTTTCAATACTTATCATATTGATGTCAATTATTCAAGTGTAACCTTTTTTTTTATATTTGGCAAAAGAATTTCGTACATGCAATTACGAATTTCACTTTGATGCATTTATATAACGGCGTTGTTCTTAATGCTGTTCTTTTTTTTTTTTTCTTTCCAAGTTTATTTAGTACATGAAATGATTGAAATTCAATTTGACTTTTTGATGCTCAATATTTAATTAAATTTTTCCATTTGTGATGAAATAGCCCTAAATTTTTTTTCTAACTTGTTCAACTTACGCAAACAACTACACACAACACTGCTCTAATGTTGCGAAAAGACAGACAAGATATTCTTATGTGTTACATACAACATGCTTCAATTTTTTTTTTTCTTATGTATGGCTTTATTTTGTTTGCGTTCCTATGAAAGTTGGATATGTAATGCCTGCAGTGCGACACGTTTTTTTCTAGTTTACAAACTTTTGAACATCAGCAACATGATTTCGATGATTACAGATAGACTTTAGAGATTTTTTTTTCTGTGGTTTCATCATCAACTTGCAAGTTAATGCACGTATACAATCTAAACATTACTGCAAGGTGCCTTGAATTGAATGAGGGAAAAAGATAAGTAACACTCGTTTCAAAATGAACCTTTGATTCTTGTCGTCTAGACTCGAAAGACTGAATGATTTTTGGACTTTCAGAAAAATCTCCCTATTTCTGGTGTTACAAGGACATCTATTTAAAGATTAAACTTTTTATCGACTTGGTTTCTATATCCGAAAAGCCCTTGAATTTTATTTGTTTTGCCCGAAAATTTCCAATTTTATTAAAAATTTTTATTATTTGAAAAGTATTGAGATCATGTTCTATAAATATTTGCTATTAAATATTATTTCTATAAAAGTATGATTTTCAGTCACTTTGTTTGACAGCTAAGCATATAACTTAAGATATTTTCTTGGGTGTAAAACGTATCTAAATTTTGTCCAAATCCAGTTTCAAAATTGTTTCAAAACGTTCTGTTGCGAAAGTTGGTTTTCTTTTAACACCACTTTGCCTAAAGTAAAGAAAAATTTCGTTTTTTTGCATCTCTACAGAGAATCGTTCATGTCAAAAACACCCAAAGATGTTGGAAGCCTACTGCTAGTCAGTTTCAAAGGCTACAGGAATGACAAAAACAAAGACATAGCCAAAAACGTAATTCACGAAAATATTCGTGAACTGCTCAAGCCCATTTAAAACATCCCGATTGGTCGTAAGACATGGACCGCATCGTGCTTAGAGAATAGGTCGCTAAAAGCTCCACCTTTCTGAATTGCGAAATAACTGAATAACAATCCTTAAAATAGTATCACAAAAACGAAAAGACATCTAAGAAGCCCTAACAAGATCGCTTAAAAATGGTGATTGTCGTCAGTCGATCATCCCAGCGCAGTTCAAAGCGATTGCTCTGAATTAGTAAATCTTTCTTGTCAAAGAACAGCTTAGTTTTCGTGTTATTATAGAATATGTTTGTCTATAAAGAAACACTTTTCATTGTAATCCTTATTTAGAGGGTTGTTTAAAACATGATTTTTAAATTTGCTAAGCTATGATAATTCGGTTCAAATATTTCTATCACGAAAAATTACATATGGGGATTTTTTTTCATATAAGGCTTTTTCTTTAAATAGTGCACTCGGAATGGTTGTCAAAGTCATCTAGTCAAACTTGCCTTCTGTAGGATGGCAGGTCGAAAATAGCTCCCTACAAATGGAAAATAAAAATACCTCGACATAAGCTTAATCGTAAGCCTAGTCTAACTCGTTCGACTTAAAAAAAAAAAAAAAAAATACTGGCCAGTGTAATAAATTATCTGAGTAACTTTAGGATTGCTTGCATTAAAACCGTTTCGAGAAACTTGTGGAACTAAATATTATATAAGTACACTTTAAATTGGGTAAAAGCCAGTCAAAGCTGGAAAAATTTTTCTTTATAAGCTCGGCAGTAAGTACGTACAATTAGGCCTAATCGACTAGAAAGTCACCTTTATATTCGCTAAATCGAAATTCACTGTTTTTAAAAATTGATTACATTAAGCATTACGACAAGCTGGATATATCCATAGTTTTTGTCCAACTCCCACATAAGTGCGTACAAGGACATCGAAAAGGCACAAGGAAAATAAGAAAGCAATAAAAAGAAATGAAATATTTAATGCCATTCCTTTTTAGCAAAATGTATTTTGCTTGTCAAACATACATGCGTACCTGTACTATGGTGTTTTGAGTTTTCATACTGAAGAGCAAGGAAAACGGAATTCATCTAATTGGTACACATACAATTTATTATCTTTGTCAGAGATAGGTCGCATTACAATAGTAACAAATTTTTAAATATATTTCGAAAAATATCTCGAATGCCTTTAATGAATAGTCTCGACCGTTCTAATAAAAATGTAAAGCAAAAGTTGTTTCAAATCGCCTGAGTCGATCACATGCAAAGAATTCAAAGCAATTTCGTATCGCCCTGAAACACAACATGATCAAAATCTGTAATTTAAAATCAAATAAAAGGAGAAGTTTTCTGAATTTCCTGTTAGGTGTGTTGGTGTTATTCATCATGGTGTTATAAAATGTATATTCCATTTTCTTTATTGATTCTGATGCCTTACATCACGAACATTAGTACAGGGTGTGTTCAGTAGCATGCGAATGTGTATACCCTACAGAATACCATAAAGTGGGCCCAGTGTTTACTATACTGATCGGAATTATTTGTGAATCGATTTAAGCTTGCCTACATGTCCATCCGTCTCTTGTTTATCCATGTCGCAATCTTTGATATATTTTGATAGTGGTACATTGACGTGTTTTGACCAAATTCTATTTGGTTTGGGACCCAAACTTATTAAAAATAGATTAGGTCGGACCATTTTTACGACTACTCCGCCTACAATTTTTTTTTAAAAGCCGTCATATTAAAAAAAAAATTAAATTTAGCATTCCACAATACTAAATTGATTAAATTAAAAACTTAAGATCGAATAGACGGATTTGGAAACCCCTTACCCCATATCTTTATAACAATTCCTAATTTTTATATGGAAAAACGGTCTAATGTTCAATATTTGATAGTTGAAATTGGCCCATAATAGTGGCTCGGCATAAAAACAAATTGTATCTAACTTGGGTTATGAAGGTCTATTGCACGCACCTCCTCACCTAGAAGGTTTCTGATGCAGTGTAAGTCTTTAAACGCCAAAGTGGTCTGTTTTTTAATAATTCGTAATTGATTCATAACAATACATTGTCATAAAAATTAACTTTAGAGGATTTGGACCACATACCTCTATTTTTCGGATCCCAACCCGTATAAAGGCACTCATGAAAATTGACCCTTTGTATGAAAAAAAATTGCAATTTTAGTACTTTACGATGAGAATTAATTTTCAGTTTACGTTGTAGTACGTTTCGGGTCCTCTTCCATGTAAGGGCTTTCCAAAAAGTAAATCTTTAGATTGAAGCAAAGTATAATTTTTTTTTTGTTACGGTCCGAAGCACTAAAAGAATGCCGCAAACTCGCACACTATTCCTCCATAAGCTTATTGATATTTCAACAAAGAATCATACCAAACTTTAACACTGACATATAATAGGGAGTGCTCTGAACTATAATAACCTATATATCGAAATTATATCGTATGAGTGCTTCATTAAAATTCTTAAAAATGAAAAACAATCTTTCATTTAGTTATTGGCACAAATATTTGTGTGTTTTCTCGGCGACGTTGAAAGAGTTGTAAGATTAGTGGCGGTTTTGTCGCATTCTGTACAAAATCCGCAGAACATATGCAATTCTGTAAACCTGTGTAAATGATGTCAAGTTTTTGCTTTACAAATAAAAACAATCAGTAACCAAAAAAAAAAAAACATGTGTTAGTATAAAAAAAAAAGAAAGCAGAATGGAGGAAAAAAGGACATTCGTAAAAGATATGGAAAAACTAATGGAAGAAAAAACGACAGAAAGATGCAGGAAAGCTTAGCTCACTTAAAGAAAAAACAATAAATATTTGTGTTAGTAACTTACTCAATGCATGCAGTTTTTTTTTTTTTTTAAAGTCGAACAACGTTTCGCAAAAGGAAAATAGTACTTTTCTATGAATTCTACAGCGTCAAAGACATTCATTTCTCTTCTTGATTGAAATTCTGAAGTATTCATTTTTGAAAACCTATTCCGTTCAAAAAAAGGTGTTCTTCAGATTTTGAGAGAAGTTGCAATAACTGTTTGGATCTCTGAAAGGGCATATTTTTATAATCTCATCAGAAATGCAATAAACGATGTATGCTTTCTTGAACAACGTATGAGTATGAAGAGACTCCATTAAGCGGGTGCAGATATTCATTTGTCCATCATTTTACTTATCTCCTCATCCACTCATCCAAATCGACAATTTATATCCAGCGACCTGTTACTTTCCATACATTTGTTCGTGTTTTTCCGATCCGTTTTGCCATCCATTCGCCTATCTGTTCATCATTCCAGTTGTCCAGTATGGTCTGCTTGTTTGTTTGTCACATTTTATCAGTCTATAGTTGAAAGTCTAGAAGCCATAAGCGGCTTAAATGTTTCGCAGAAGCAGCAAACCCGATCGAAGTTGTTGACAAAAACTGTTCGAGATATTCGATTTTTTAAATGCTTCCTAGAATGGTTGTACCATTTAGTTGTGTTAAATTCTATCAGTTAACTTCATTCAAAGTTACCTTATATTCTTTTCAAGTATATTCTCTTATTCAGAAGCAAGTTGGAATTGTGATCAAGCGAAATCTCATTTAATACCCTTCTTTTAAAGCAACGCATTTTTATGTCATTTTCTTTTCTTTTTATATTTTTTTGCTTAAAAGCTTCCATCTGAAGATAAAAACGCATATTTAATTGTATTTTCTTTTCTTTTCTTTGCTTTTTTTTTTTTTTCTTGATTATCATCACTTTGGAATTTAGTTTTCGGTAGTGAACGTCTTTTGTTAGCTTCTCTCTTACTTTTCTTTTTCAACTTTCCGTATTGTATCGCGTATAAAGCAAAACGATTAGATGATGCGCCGCAATAGTAAAATGTGGTTTTAACAACAGCACAACGTAGTATAATGAAACGAACAAAACAAAGCGCATTCTTTAAGAATGCATTTATTATGTTCATTGTTTGTATGTATTTGTGTGAATGTTTAGCATCGGGAAATGTAGAATGTTCCGCTGTTTTCTTTTTTTGAATAGTATTCCAATGAATTCAAGAAGTCTTTCGCATTTTATGGTTTCTTCATTTATGTTAAATAACAATTTTACTTAAGTTAAAAGCTAAGTCGAAAACAGATAAATAAAATTTTAACAAGAAGCGAATAAGAAATCACCAAGAGGGCTAATCAATAAATATGAGAAATGCAAAGAATTTTTTTAATAATGAGTGTGTAGTTACCTATTTGTATGAAATTTCATTTTAACGTCGTCCATAAGTCCTGAATGTTGTCCGTTTATTTTATGGGCAAACATTGTCCATTTTTATTTTAGAAGTTTTAATTGGTTCTGGCAGAACATGTCCACTCTCGATCTTGATTTTTAGCCATTAGTTAAAAGTAATGTGACGGTTGGACGGCTAACGGAGAGACAGATGCTCAGATCTTTGGGGAAATTAAGTCAATCACGAATCTTTCTCAGGACATGTGAACTTTATGGCATCTGCCGGACGTATTTTTTGAATATAAAGTCTACTATATAAAAACTATCCATATCTATACATCTAACATATATATCTCCTTCGGTAGCAGATGTGAAACGAAAGAACTTATACTCGCTTTACGACAAATGCCCCCGCATTCCAAATTTGCTTCCCAGTGTTCCTGTGTACTATAGCAAAAAGCATGTCCCTATGTTTGTATTGGGTATGATTTCAGTGATTTATGCAATACGATTTCCGAAAAGATTAAACGATTAATACTTTACGTTTAACCCTTCCACTCCTGTAGCGAGTGTAGCTCGAAATTGTATTTCTTACATTAACTTCCGCAAATTAATGTAGCAATTATTTACCATATAATATAAAAAATTGTAATAATTACACATTTACATATCGAGACCAATTAATTAAAGAGAGAAATTAATGGCAGGTAGATAAAAAAAATTATTAGTGAAAAGAAATATTTGTTTAGATTAAAATCAAACTTTAACAAAAACAAACAAACATAATGGTCTCAAAGAGAAGCACATGGATGTGGTAGCATACTACTTTCCAATGCCAATGTGAATTGTGGTGTTGCCATAAGTATTGAGTGGTGAGTGGAATTCATCAGTTTCAAGGTAATTTCTCTTAAAATACTTTACTTTAGATTACTATCGTTCTTTTTTATGTGGCAAAATCAGGATATTTTGCGTGATTTCAGATGAAATCACGGAAATCTCTACAACCACTAAAAATCACAAAATTTAGTGTAGTAAAGGTCTCAATGCCAGTGCATAAGGGTATGAATTCAATGAATAAACAATTATACAACGGCATATATATTGATAACAAAATCTTCCAGTAATCAAGCGGTAGCTAATGCGATAATTTCCAAGGCAATGTAAGTAATATTCATGAGCGCGTTTTTCAATCCCTTTTACAATTTGTTAATAGAAAATGAACTTCTTACATTATTATTATTAATATTAATTTTGCCAAAGAATACATTGTAAGACTAAAGCCTTAAAGCACTAGCATCTAGAGCTATCGGATTTATTGATAAACCTACTTGTTACAGAATATCGTTATTATATATGGTTTCATTAACTTTGCTATACCTAATATGAAAAATATTCACGATATTAGTAAAACAGATTATTTGATGTAAATATGTTATGTAAAATTTTACACAAGTAGATGTGCTTATATATAAAGAGAGCTACTTTTTTTTGATATATTATATACGGATATATTCTTAACAACAAGATCAATTTATATTATAGCATTGTAAAATATATCAATCGCTTCAAGCTGACGATAGTGTTTTTGATACAAGAGTTTTGACAGCAATCTTCTTCTTCTATATCTGAAACTCTCCTTTATTTTTGGCATTATAATCATGTCATGTCGCCTTGCTGGAAAAATTTATCGACCGATTCATCTTGAAATGGAAAAATTCAAGGATCTCTTTAATGATGTGTTTAGGTCTCAGAGAATTTTTATGTAAAAGAGAGGTTTGGATAAAATAATTCTGCTGTTTTCGAACTCTGAACAACATTTGCCCATTTTCTAAATCCTCTTCTTCTGTGTGTAGAAGAACATTCAGCTTGGATAACATTGTATTGTTTTTTATTGCGACAGGTAGAAGGGTCAAAAAACTTATGTGCGAGACTTCAATTCACTAATTTCCACAACCTTTGATCGAAGTTAATACGTCTATTGCTCAAATTGGACGCTTTGGAAAAAAAAGTGGTTTCCACGCCTTCTGCTAAGCGATGGCGTCAGGCATTACAGTACCCATATCCTGCGAGCAGTGACGCTAAAACCAATTAACTTCCTCACGGTTCCGCAGAAATCACCTTCTCTTCAGCTAGTAGAGCGATCAAATTCCTCTTAACTGAAATCAAATCATATTTTGCGACCGAAGTCTTGTGTCCTTACAGTACATAAGCCTGAAGACCTAAGAATGCTATTGTCATCCTATTAAATATCTATACGTAAGGTACCAGGACGAACGTGTAGCACTATCGCTTTTAGCATTTAGGGCAAAAGAGGTCTGCGTCTATTAGATCTGAACTCATGTTTGTCTCTTTCCAGCTGACATAATTCAGACGAGCTGCGATCGATCAATACTAAAACTTAATGGCTCTCTTAGAGGTAACACCACGACCTATAAGCCCGTAAGCACAATTTATCATCCTACATGCAGTTCCGGAATGCTAGTAAAAAGAAAGACTTTGTTTATCTCCTGCTCAGTTTTATAAGATAAACTTTTATTCTTGAGGTACTTCTCTACGTTTTTAAGGTAGTTATGGTTTTGTCGCTGATCTAAACATACTATAATGAGCTGCAAACTTTCTGCGTTAAATACGCTTTAGCTTCCATACTTACTATTGTTGTAATATTCCTTCCATTTGTGAGATGAAGGTTTCAATGATATCGTATTTAACGTTCTATTTTTCTGGATGCCTTTGCATTTTGCATCAGCCGATACCTTGATACCTTTCTCTCCTCTCCTCCAATGATCGTTTTAATCGATGATTGCTTCACTCTCCTGTTTACTCACTTTTCGAGTTGTTTCCATTTCACAACTAGCTCTCTTTTGTAAGTAAAATCAATACATGGCCTCAAACTTCTTCCTCGCTTTCCTCATTACTGTATTTGTCTACGCTGTCAGTTTTTGTTGGCAAATACAGCTTTTATAAAAATGTTATCCTAAGGTATGCTAAGCCGAACGACTTAGGAGAATAAAAAAGCAAGAGAATTCTGCTTTTCAACGTTTCGTTTTTCATTTATAGTTGTTTGCGCTTTTGCAGCTTAGCAAACTGGGTAGGTTCGGAATTTTCTAAATAATGTTTTGTTTACTTTCAAAGTATAGGCAAAATTATGTCATATAATTTGATCTGATTTGACTTGATTTGATTCCATAAAGAAACATTGATGTCGGAAAACAAACTAACTGCGTAATTTAGTTCTGAGTCTTAGTGCGCGATTAAACTCAAGCGATGACGTGTATACACGTCAAACGCAATACAAGTGATCGCATAGTAATTATTACGAAAACATCGAAGTAAAGTGAATAAGATTTTCTTTTCTGTTAGATGAAAAATGAAATATATTTTACTTTTGAAAATTTAAAAACCGTTAGAAAGCAGTGAATCTCTAAAATAAAAAAAATTAAAGAAAAAAAATTCGTTTTTATGTAGTATGGAGTTCAAGTACGCAATAGAAGGAGGTAAGGACAAAATACTTTTTTACACTAATCCTTCTTCCGTTGTCTTGCAGGTATATGTGATGCAGTTATTCCACTGCTTCTGTTCACACCACCCACTTCCCTAATATAATAAAGAAAAATTTCCGGTTTTTTTATTATACATTGTAGGGGTAATAATGCCTGTACTAAGGAATTTAATTTTATATATACCAATCTTACTGATACTAGAAAGAAAATCTATCAGTAATTAGGATTTGTATTACATTTTACCAAAATTTTGAGCTTCTTCATCGAAAATTTTTTCACATGACGCGTATACGCGCCAAACTTAGATTATCACTCATAGATACCATGCGTAATTAGCTGCTTAAAGATGACTATGACGAGATTATAATGAAATTTCCTGATGCTAAGTATGATTGGAACAGATAAACGATCAGATAAATACAATAAATACCTTAAGGTTTCATTTCGAACATATATATATGGACATGAGTCCTTTTGAAGATGTAGATAAAAATCGAGAGAACCGAAACTTCAAATGCAACTTCTTCGGATTATTTTGATGAAAGTCCTATATTTGAAACTTGAATGCCCTTTAGTTTCAGTCCACCACCTTATCTCCGCCATGAAATTCTTAGAAATCGAAAAATCGCAAACACCAAAATCGCAAATACCAAAGTTGATAGATCATAGAGATAATCGCAGTTAAATCTTATTTTCCTTAATTAGATTTCATATTTAGTTGTATTAGTTTTCATTGAATTCGTTCTTTTAAGTTTGTTACATTTTATCGCTTGCGTGAAATACAATATTCTTAACGCGTGTCGTTCAACTATTTTCCCCTTAATTTTGTAGATTGTTTTATATATCAATTTCTATCTCAATTTTATTGATAAGATTGACAATTTAGTTAAACGATCTGTCAGGGGTAAAGTTTACAGAGACAACATATAATAATAATGTCAACTCAAGCTGAACTTCTTTTTTTTTTATATAAATTTTTCCGCATCCCAAATTTTTCGACAAACTAAACCAATTGACACTAAGGATTTGTAGATGTATAGAAATTTATTTTGAGGATGTTTTGTCTCTTAAATTTTTTCTGGAATTTTATATTATATTACGACAATCAAAAAATTCATTCAATATTTTTATTGCTTTCTTTTAGTTGCCTAGAAATAATAGTGCCAAGAGACAACATATAAACGTGTGTAGGTAAGCAATTTAAGGACATAACTATACATTGCTGGTGTAATTTTGATTTATCACATACTTGGCAACAATAAAATTTTATGTTATTTTATATTTCCTTTTATTTACTGCTGGCTGTTTAATAACTGGAAATCCTGCTGTGTCTTTAGAGCTACTTACGTTTATTATTTTCTTACGTAAACTTCAATATAATGTAAAGCAATTCATGATATAATAAGAGACGAATAGAAGCGTAGAAGAATTTTTTCAAAACAATCATTGTCAGGAGAAATTCTATAGAAAGAAGAGGAAATAAGAGCAATAAACTTATTTCACATAATTTAAAGGTTTCACTCAAGGATTTATCATATTAAATGCTTTAGTAGACATTTAAAAGCTTTAAAAGAAAGTGAAAACTCTTCATATGACTATAGACGGCTCATGTATAGGTTTTATTACATCATTTAAAGTTAAGAAACCTTGGGCTTCGAGTATTACGTACATTCTCGATTAGCTGTGCATTACAATCCTAGTTTTGATAAATATTATTTTCGCTTTTATTTCTTTTTTCACAGAACATCAGGCGTGCAGACAACCCCTTACAAGCCCTTCTTTAAAGTATCTGTTGCTTTATCCAGGTCGTCTTCATGTGAAACTATTATCCTTAAGATTTACGCAACAGTATAGATTACCCCTCCTCTGCACAGGCTTTGCGAGTTTTGTGTTCAGTTCTGTGCCAAAAAAGCGATAAATACGAGAAGAGTTACTTTTTGACTTACGTTGGAGGAGAGTGGCACCGAAACACGACCTGTGATCGAAAATAAACACGATATAATATCGGAGCCATGCCATAAGTTACAGAAAGCATTAACGTGGACGGTGAAGACGAATATCGTTAGCTGTTTTATGTTTACGGGGATTACTTGAGTGTGGTGTGTTGGGTTTCCAACGATTACGCGACTAATGCGTTACAAGCCACTCAAGAATCTAATCGTGAGAAATGCTGACACTGCACACGCACAAGATGCGTACGGCGGAAGCAGATAAACTTGTAGCTTAAGCATTTTATATAGATTCAGAATAAAAGTCACTTTGAAACTAAACGGAGTGGTATTATGAAATAAATAAGCAAAGATAACCACTACTTTAGTGTATTATGAAGTAATCCCATCCAATAAATTCAGCATCGTAGAACGCTACCAACAACAACAACTTGAAAATAAGCCGGTTATTAAGCAAAAGCAAGCCACAATGCGTCGAGAGGCAGCACAATGTTTGTAAATATCCAGTTAGCCAATAAGAAAAAATACGTTAGACAATTTAAATGAACGGTAATATACTTAATTTAATTTATTAAATTTTGTTTTGTATTTTTGTTTAACAAATTTTCATTTTTTCACAAATTTTTTTAAAATTTTATATTTCGTTTATTTATTTACTTTACTTTGCCCTACTTTTCTTTGTCTTCTTGGCATTATTGTCATACACATATGCAAATGATATCACATATATTCTGTTGTGATGGCGACAAACGAGAAGCGTAACTCAATATGAAGGCGATCGATTTCCATCAACCCAAAGAGCGATTGTATCGTTTTTGTGCTTCGTAACGTACCATAGCTGGATAACGAGAACGGTAAATGGACACCAGATATCTTTCGGCAGGAAAACCTGTCGGAAAAATGGCAAAAATATGTAGTTAACAATGGATGCCTTAAATAGAATATATTTTACAATTTCTTAAAGTAAGTGATTTTTGTCACAACCAACAAATGAAAGAAGAATCGGCCATCACGTATTTGCCTACGTTATAAATAGGAAATACTTGAAATATTTTTACGCCTTTCATTTTCTTTTTTTGTTTGTGTATGACCACCATTAGGGGGATATCCCCTTTATGGGGATATGTACGGGCACGGCGATGGTCCGGAAGAATTGTAGATAGAGAAGGATAAAAGGAGAGAGTAGTCTTTGTGTACGTTGCGTGCAGACACGGCGAGAAAAACAGATGTCTCTGTGTGTTTTACGTCTGCACCTGACATGAGTCGTAATCAGACGGGTTGCCTACAATCATCGGCAATCGAGGTAAGTTGATTGACGAGCCCTCAGGGAGAAAGACAATCCCCATTGAAGGAGGCCTCTCTACCCTGAAGTACCGCAATAGAAGATGGGTGTGAGCCAAATTCTCGCTTAGTGGTCTACGTCGAGGCCTTTCTGAGCACCTCTTCAATAGCTCCCCGCGAGACTTTGGGGTAACCACAGCCACCACGAATACTCCCCGAAGGGCCGTACCCAGCAGTCAGGCAAGAAGGCATTCTCCGGCATTCCGGTGGGTTGTGTGCATCTTCCTGCCAGAGCAATCCAACTTTGGGCAACCTGACCCCCGTGGACACCCTTTAATTTCTTGGCTTATCGTTCAAACCAGAACTTACACCAAGCTATACAGCTTTGGGTGATCTCATACTGTACGCTTTTCGCTCTTGCATTTGGACACACACGTCCCGGACGGCCAAGCCTGACTATCCTTCCTCAAGGAAAATAATGCTTCCAAGGTTGTCGTCGCACAGCACACACACCTAATTGTGCCCCAGCCCACTTGATATCGCTAACCATCATTAGATGACCTCCACCAAGAGAACCTAATAGGGAAAGAAATGCTTCCTTTTATTAAAAAGAAAAGCCCCTTCCGACTAGACCACTTCCGCTTTCCAATGAGAAAAACCTATTGCTAGGTTATAGATAGAAGCCTTAAACCTTTCTTAGCCAATGACTGTGCGACTCTTAAAGCCAAAGGAAACTAAAGAGCCATAATGCAGCAGAAAATGTTTATAGGGAGCACCATGAAAAGGTGAAGGTTTCGGCACATCTATGGGTGAACCAATTGATCCCATAGTTTCGCGGGAAAGACAGGGTGATTAAACAATGCCGAGTCGCGATAGAGTGCCGTGTGATATGCAGACAATTCTAGGACGAGTGGATGGAAAAGCTGAGAAAGCCTTGTGATCCTAAATCTTTTTTATCTCTACAGACCACTTCTTGTGGATGTACCTATACATAGTCCACATTGTGCTCATGCCCGACGTTATCGATAGTTTTGGACACGCTTTCCTCGCCCATGAGCACCTCAGCCTTTTGATGTAAGCCGCCAAGCATCTCCAAGCAAAATTTGGGTCTTCTGCCAGCGCATGCGACTCATATCCTAATTTTGGCTGGTTATAGGTTGTGTACATTGTACACATATTGACTTTAGTAAAGTATTTTTTGCACCGCTTTTAAAATCCTGCAGCCTTGACCGCATCTTTCAACACTGTGAATATATGTTGTGCCCAAAGAAAATCATTTTGAATTCTCATACCCAGAAAATCAATCGAAGCTAGAAGGAGAGATGGTGGATACTTACGAAGTAAATAATTCAGCTAAGATAGTTGAAACAACTAGAAAAACTGATGGTAATCTAAATAGAAAACATATGAAATATCTTGCATTAGATGGTGTGGAGAACAGCTTCGTCTATCCTTTTCGCGAAAAAATAACAAATCTTCAAATAAAATCATTAAGCAGAACCATACATTTTGCTTGCTCCATATATTGATACTTACTCCAGAAAAATTTTTCTATATTTTTTGAGAAATTCAACGACTTTAAGCGTTTAATACCGACAAGGAAATAAAAGCGATAGGTAGCGATAATGCTGTGCTAATGCTATGCAAAACGATATCGAAGCGAATATTACGGATGAAAATAAAAATATTGATAATTGTGATAATGTTCAAATTGAAATGGAAGAAAGAGTAGAACTTGCAATAGATTCCATCATATAAAAGCTAAGGTCATGGACATTGTAAATGCAGTGCTTGAAGGTTTAATTTAATTTATTTAATTTCTTTCATAAACACAGAAAATACAAACAATTAATACAAACATGTACGAAAATAAACAGCGTATCTATCATTACTCATCAAACTCCCTATTAAGATTCCGAATGATTGTATATTAGTGTAGCATTAAGAGGGGTAATCTTAATGGAAACAACAGGATAAGGAAATTAGGTTGTAAACCTTATTTAGATTGCTACAGAGAGCTCTAAGTGGATTGAAAAACTCTTCATTTAACCTGCATTGGCTAAGTTTAATAAAAAGAGTATTCCTTGTCGAACGAATGGGAACATTAAAATTAATCGCACTGAACAAAAGCGATGAATCAATGGCACCATTCATCAGCTTCACCATAAAAGTAATGCCCAACGCCATCTTACGTTTCTCTAGTGATGGCAAGGATATAAGTAGCAACGTATTTCCATAAGGAGGTAGGAGGGCACCCGGATTTCAACACAAATTTCTTAGAGCAAAAAGCAGAAACTGCAGGGCGTACTAAGCTGATGTATCGTCTTCTCGTCACGTATTTAGTCAAATTACTTCCACCGGCGTTTGGTGAAGCCTAGCACTGATCTAGCTTTATTTTCAGAGTGTTCAAACAAGATACCTAAGTTCTGAAATGAAGATATTATTGATCCCAAAACTGCCATCCGAAAAAGGGCAAGAATAATATAATGCGATGCAAAATGAATACAATTCATTAATGAAGAATCGTACATGGGAAATAGCGGATTTATCCAAAAATCGTAGTACGATAAGTTTTAAATGGGCTTTAAAATCCAAAATTTAACCCGATGGAATCATTGATAAAAAACACAAGGCTAGTTGTTAAAGAATATTCATAAAAATCTGGAGAATGCTATGTTGACACGTTTGCTCCTGTAATTGGACAAACACCAATAAGATTACCACACCCGTTAAGCGTGTTACAAAATTTGAAATTAAGACAGTTAGGTGTTTCAAATGCATTTTTAAATGGTCACTTAAACGAAGAAATCTATAAGGAATAGACCGCATGCTTTATTGAAGAAAATAAGAAACATAAAGTACGTAAGTTGCATACCGCAATTTACGTTCTTAAGAAAGACGGAAGGCAATGGTTCAAGAAAATTGATGATGTAATTAAAAGCAAATTCGGATTAACTCAATCGAAACACGATCAATGAATTTATTAGTTTAATAACGAAAATAGATTAATAATCGTTGCCCTTTATGTAGATGATATTATTATTGCTTCAAATGATGATAACTGTACCGATATATTTATAAAAACACACATGAATAAGAAAAAAATTGTATCGGTGTCGAAGTAGAAATGAAAGATAACCAAATTTCTATAATTTAAACGGAATATGTAGAAAACATAATGAAGAAATACGGTCTTAAAAGCTATAAACCCGTGAATGTACCCATGCAATAAGATTTAAAGTTGAAAAAGACGAGGAAATTCTTGAAGAAGCAGAGAAAATTGATATGAAAGTATATCAGGAAATTATTGAATCCGTATTGCACTTAACATTACACAGCATACCTGACATTTCATGAGCGACGAATGTTAAAATGGGATCGGTAAACCTCCGCCTCCTCTTCTGTTCTACATATTAAAATATTTATACACGTTTATAAGTCCAAAAAAAAAAAAAACATGTTTTCATTATTATACTGTTATTGTCATTCCTAAATAAATTCCGCTGACAAACTTACAGCAAATCTAATGTTAATTTCAGTTTTAATGGAGTTTACAAAACTCTATCATTTGGTTTGTCACTCGTTTCCACTCCAGTTTTTTTCCCATATTATTTCAAACTACTAATCATGTTACATTTCAAAAAACTTTCTCATACAAATAAAAACAAAGAAAAAAACAAAGAACGGAAATCTTTTCTCTACGCGAGAAATATATAGAAAAACTTATTTTCGAGAAGAAAAATTCCATTTTGACGACGACGATGACGATGAGGACGATGATGGGCATCATGCCAAACATGTTGATAATGGAAAGTGTGGAAAAACTGGGAGAATATAAAACAACAATAACAATATTAAAAGATTTTTTTCCAAAGCATAATATTAAAACAGTTTCCTTTTGTATGTGCGGTTGCATATAAGTGTGCATACATGCGGTTTGACACTAAAAAAGTCACGTATAACATTAATGAGGTCATATACGTGTTTCTCCTCTCAACAGCATATGTGCTACCATCGAATTTTGTTGCAGTAGTTGTAGTTTGCTCGTTCACGATGCTATTATGAATGAGTGCTTGCTTGGATGGCGCTGCTTGCGTGTTCGTGTAGTAAAACCACAACGACAACAGACAACAACACTAAAGCAATATATTTCTATAATGGCAATGACTACAGGAATTTGTCCACTGCACACAATTGTAGAATTATTTCCACTTTACTCAAAATTTCAGTGATATTTTACTCATTTTTCCCTATACTTATAGTCGAAGTATAGAGATTTACTCACTTTATTACTACGCTTGCGACGTCGACTTATTAGGAAGTCAATATACTCTCCCTGCAACATATTGCGAGCGATTTTAGAATGGAGAGTTAACATGAAAATACAGTTGCTTCTGCTATTTAAGCTTGAATGCGACGTGGAAAGTGCATACATTCGTAATTTGATCAAATTTTAGGCGAATAGGGGGAAAAACAAATCACAGACTAATACTGTAATACCAATTATCTGTGAGAATCTAGGAGTTGTGGCCATCTCAAAGAAATGAGAAATGATATTTAATATCATTGTTGTACCATTAGCCAAGGATGGGTATAAACAGTTTGCCTCAAACCAAACATAATTTCTCTGTTGTGTTTTTTTTCTCCCTTAAGCCAAAACACATTTTCCATTATAGAGGGATTTTAAGAAATAATAGTTTTCACACAGGTTAGAGATGTAAAATGGTGTTTGAGCGTTAACGAATTTTATGTACCCTGCAGCTACAAACTCTAGAAGGAAGCAAGTGCTTGAGAAAAAATCCAACAAGCAAGAAGGCGGATAAATCGTATGCATATTATTTACTTTTAAAAAAAGTTTCAAAGCAAATCCTATTAGGCAGGCAGCTTTCATTTGCTGTCATAGCGTAACAACAAAGTTAAAATAAAGTAAACTAAACTAAAATCATACGTATATAGTTATGTGTGCTTCCATTCTTCTCGAGTGCTGCATACAAACAAGCAGACATTCATAATCATCTCCAAAGTCTGTGTTAACAACATTGTCAGTGATATCCGAAACACTTTCATTATAGCCATAAGTGTATTTACTCAAATACGTATACACAATCGGTATTTGAGATTATGTACGCTTTTTGTCGTAACGATGTAACACATTACGTTGTAAACATCTTTATGAGTGTATTTCACTTTTATCTTGACACGTTTACTCTGCTTTTATATGCGAAAATAGTTCCTTTTAACCTTAACAATTCAATTCAACGAATAAATACGCTACAAACGCGGAACACTAATTGCATTTTATTGCTTAAGACAATTTCTACTAGCGGTGCGACTGTATTTGAGAAACATATTTCATTATTTAGATATTTTCGCTCGACATTACCTCGACCTCTTGCTTACGATATATAATCTGACAAGGATATGACAAAACAGTTAGGAACCAATAGGCGTTTGTTTGCCTCCTTTTAATGCTATCCACTTTCCTCAGCGATTTGTAACAACTTGAATATCGTCTTATAATGAGCTTCTGACTATAACTGTTAACTCTATACGAGCAGACGTTCTTCTAGTGATTTGAGAAAGTAACTTTCTTCTCTCAACCCATAAAAATGATAACAAGCACCTAGATCAGAATTGTAGACGCATTGCTAAACGGAGTATACTAACGAAATTGTTTGAGCATATCTTTGGATCGAAATTTAGCATTTTCAATAAAATCCTATATTCCTGTGTATCAATAAGCTTATCTACATGGCGGGTCAATCCCCAAGAGCCTATTAAAGTTTGCGACCCGAATCTCCAAGGCTTTCTCCCGCGTTTGGTGACATGGCTAAATGAGGTTCAATTAACTTTTTCATATTAAAGTTAAATAAAGGTAAAGGACTGCCATACTCGTGAAGAAGTTTGCTGACTACAGAGTAATTCATCAAGTCCTGTACACTGAATGGAGAATGTGGAGACCTTTCTTGATCTTGGGCCTATTACGCACCATTTTAATTTACACATTGAGTTCAATACAAATAAAGATAAATCTGTACTTAAACGTTGGCCGCTTGAATCTGAAGGCGGATAGTTCCTCTTAGTGCAGTTCCTCTCGGTGTTACGTTAAATCAACTGAAATCGGTTCAAAAACAATTGCTACTCTTTGCGGCACGGAATCTAGCTTCGGGCCGTCACGTTACTTTACTACCGTATGAAAATAAATTATTATTAATTGGTTTAACTTCACTCGAAAAACGCAGGTTCATTTTAGGTCTCAGTTAAAGATTTGCCAGCTTTGTTAAATGCAGTTAATTTGAATTGTCCTGTCCACTCATCAAGGAGTTATTGTTTTATTAAACTTAACCAATGCGTAAAAATTTAAATAAAGTGTATAATCTAGTCTCCTTAGTGGACTCAATATAGCTAATTAAAACACCTCTCTACATCGCTCGAGCATTGTCGAAGCCACACTTAAGTAATACACTTAACTTCATTCAACATATGAGACGACTAATCTGGAACACAAGGCAGGTGAAAAACATTTCAACTTTAAATCTTTGATTTGCATTGTCCTTATGAAACGACACTTTCATATCAACAAATCACTGTTTTGATTTTGTTCATCACTCATACGCTGCAATAAGTTTGCATAATGTTCGTTGTTTCATTTATTTGATTTCTAAAGATGAAGCCCTGATGAATCAATGAAAAATATCTGAGCGGTATCAAATATCCCCCACTTTGGAGACGATTCTGTTCTTAGTGAAGTGCGACTTCAGGAAGGGATGTCTGAAGCCGAATTCCAGCAAAAACCCAGCTTTGGTATTACACACCGTCGACAAGCCGGTTGAAAAGTCGGCATGAAACTGTTTTTTTTTTTCATTTTGAGGAAAGGCACAATCTCTCTTACGCCCACCTTTCCCAAGCCGACTGATATTCTCAGTCGGTGATCATCCCATAATATTTTCTTAGCTGTCTTTATTATTTCCGCTGGTTCCATCCTATTTGTGAATTTGCCAGCCCGTACCTACCAGTTTATCGTTATAAACGGGGTGAAATGAAGATACGCTTTGATTTGGTCGAAGTCAGATCCTTTGCACGAGAGTACTATCTCATATAAAAAAAGCCAAATTTTCCCATGTTTAGTAAGTCACGGAGAGTGTTCAATATTAATGGCCGTGAAACACATGCTAAACAATCTGGTGTTTTCAAACTTCAAATTAAAGTCTTATAAAATTGTTTCAGGCAAATATGAAACTTCAGAAAGAGGTGTACGCTGAAGACTACGGTACTTTTAAGCTAATTAAATATGATATTGAATTACATCTCCTTACCTTGATTTACTGCTACTGCATATAACTAGAGTTTCCAATTTTCTGTAAGAAAGTTTACCTCTGTGTCTGCACATTTGTGCAATTAACGTAGCATGTTCCTTTGTCCGAGAATAAAACATACGATTAGAGTTTTGAAGCTTTTTTCGAGTGATTAATTAAGGTGCAGCAAAAGTTTATGTCGCTACTTAGGTAAACACACCTTAATAAATTTAGTCGCAGCCAACTTATTTTAAATCAGAATTTCTTAAACGCATTCTACTTGAGTCTCGGTTTTAAAGTGCAAGAGGTATAAAAAGTTTAAGTAATTCTAGATTTAAAATTGACTTTTCGCGGATGACGTGAGTTTAAATGAAATATTTACAAAAAATTTGTATAAAATCTATTCCATTCCATTCAATTCCATTTCAAATGAAGCAATTCCAATGCAATGTATTTGGTTTCTCCACACGAAATTATATTAAAAATACTTAAAAAAAGGAGGAAAAGAAAACCAATGAAAAAATTTAATTTTAAAAGCGTTCCCCTGCATTTTATTTAGAAAGTATTCACCAAATAATGTGAAGTGAAATATTTTCATGCAAGCATTTAGTTAAATAATACTTCGTTATTACGGCATCACCTCCACTTAATTACGCCAAACTGTATATAACACTACTCACGTGACTACTGTGATCACACACGTATTCTAACTTTCATATAGAAGCGGAAACCGACTTGAATGCATTTTAAATGAAATTCCTTTCCATTATGTGTGCAACTTGGTTTGCATATGCAGCTCAAAGTGCACAAGTTCACACATTGCTATAAGTTGTGCCTTGCTTTGTCTACATACTGACTCTCTCTTGCTATGTGCGTACACAGGCATTAATTCATTAAATTTATTATTTCATTTGTCGGTAATAATTTTGCAGGAAAGCTTAGACTTAAGTTATAATCGAAACAATTTGTTAGAATCTAAACTGCACAATGAACTTAGCTCAATACAAGAATGTCATAAATGCAATGAAAACATCTCTAGTTTGTGTTTTTTCGATCATTATAAAATTTTCATGGATTTAAGGCGTTATCATGCATTAGTTAGTTGAAATAAGTAGATTTTTTAGTGGGAAAAAGTCAAAGTTTGTTTTTGTATGGAATAGAACCTGCGTAGGACAATAACACACCGCCATGTTACTGTAATAATTTCCTAATTTTGATTATTCATTAGGGACTGTTACCGGTCTGAATGCCGCACAAAATGGATTAAAGAAAAAACATGTTATTTACAAAATAGGTCGTCTTCACTGTTTTCATTGCGATTTCGATGCTTGCAAAGTATGAGAATATTTCGTTCATATAGGCAACTGAGTTTTAATATGCCTTGGTCATGGTGTTCTAGAAATGCTTAGAATAGATGAGCTCGCATTAAAACGTCAATAAAATGAGTATTTTAAACTTTCCTATGAGAATTGAAAAACGTTTAGAGGAATTTTTATTTCCATTTTCATTTGTATTATTTTTAGTTCCATTAAACTTCCAGCTGTTTTGATCCGTTTTAAGCTTTATGGAAAATATAAGGTCCTATTCTTAGGAAATTATAAATCAACATTCTTCTTTATTATATGCCGCTACAAAAAGCAAAGCAAAGGCTAGAAGTAAAGTGAGGCAACGTTATCGCACAGTGAGTGTATCTGGTCGACTTCGCTCCAACCACAACAAGAAATTTATACTTTTGACATTCTTAAGCAGCGACATAGTATGGCCTATGCTGAGCTTATGAATAGCTGCAGATGCAAAAGTAATCTCTCTATCAATCAAGTGCTTTAGTGCGAAATAGATTCTTACACTAAAATCTTAAAGCGCTAGCATTTAAGGCTATCGGCTTTATTGAAACTGTTGTCGCATTTAAGATTTGAGTGGATGGCCATTCGAATGAGAGCCTTTGCCTACTCGCCCAGTCGGGTGGAATGTATGTCATCACTACATTCTCTTTCTTCATTTCTTTGCCTACAATCTTTTCTACTCGTCATCGTGCATGCACGTAGCAGACATCCCATAAGCAGTTGGTTTTCGAAAAATAAAAATAAAAAAAAGATATCGAGGTTGGGAGTGCTTTTCTTCGCACTATATAGAAAGTGACTTTGAAAAACATCAGAAAAATCGATTAAGAGTCGTCTTACAAAACAAACCACGCTTGCTTTAGCATCAGCTTGTTTGAGTATTATAAAATGTTATTAAAAATTTATATTTCGGGGTACGAACGGTTGGAGCCAGAACGAGACGGCTATCAGGGTAGAACTTTCCTCTGATCAATAATATATAAGAATACCTAGTCGCTGATGAATATTATGAATCTTTGTCCATTTTGCCTATGCGACCTGATGAGGGTCGACTTTCACGCGTTAAGTTAAACGATCCTGCTTTTGGTCTAATGCCATTTCTTGTCCATGCTTGCAAGGCGATCAAGTCAACTTTCCCATGTGCTCTCTGAAAGATTGTGTATTTACTACCATTTATTTTAGCAATTTTGAGAATGAAAACAACTGGCAGACGCAACCTTAACTAGTGCGTGTTAGCTTTACGTAATATTTATATCTTGAGTCAGCGAACAGATTCATTTTGGCAATAGGATTTATATATTTTTTTTTATTTTGGTTAGTTCATTTTAAAATGAGAGTACCTTAGAGTCGATCTGACATATATATAACATTTTCTTTACATGCATAAAGTCTCGTATAGTGTGTTATTACACAATTGTTATAAACTTACAAACATATAAAATGCTAGTTTACATCTTTTATCATTTCATTCGCATTCAGCCATTCACCCCGAGAACAACTCTTGACTCAGTCTCTCTAGTTGCCTATAAAGGTTGTTGAATTATTTGTACAATATCGTGTACATACACATATATTTTCTTCTTCCACATCTCATATTTATCTTAAAGCGTAAAGTGTTTCCTTTTTTCTTTTGACGTTGCTTGCGGTGTTTTTGTTCGTTGCACATGCACTGTATGCGTTCCTTTTTTCATTAGTGTTCTTTCTTTTTTTTTTTCTATTTTTATTTTTTTTTTTTTACTTTTGTTTTTCTGCTTTCTTCTAGTTTTTGGTTCATTTTTTTAATGCTTGCAGGTGCAACAGCTGTTAGCATCACTAAAAACTTCTTTCTAAAGTGGTCTCATACGCTGTTTTGTTTTGTTTGTTGTTTACTTTGGGTTTATTGTGTAATGCTATTATATGAATGAGCTCTTACGTACGTTCATGTTTTTATTCCAAATATTCACAAGTTGGGCGGATGTACGTACGTAGTACGTACATAGTAATATAAACGGATTGTAGAGATGTGTAAAAGTTATTCTCTACCCTCTTCCATGTAACATACAAATTTTAAAAAAGTATTAAACTAAACATGGATCATATTATTATATAAGCTACAAGGATAATGCAAGTATACTAATTTTATCATTCCGTTCGCAATGCTTAACTATAAGTATCAAAAATTGCATATTTACCTGCCTATTTGTTCTCACTAAAAAATCGGGCAAAACATTTTATCTCCGCACATATGCTCGTGATTGAGTTTCGCATATTAAATCAGTCGCCTCTTAAAACGCATTTACAAAATTTTATTTGAATACGATTCAATTTCAACTTTAATTGAAAACGGAATAAACCCACTGACAATTGCAATTACAGCCTGCTAATTAACAATGAAGTACAACACAATATAACAAACTTGAACTTTACGAAAATGCGTTTGCATTTGCATTTAACCTCAGGATTGAGATTAACCAGAAATTACATATTCGGTATATACTTGGCTAAGTGAACATATCATAACGCTATCGAAAGGCAAATCCATGCTTACTTTAAGTAATTAATATCTCAGATTCGCCTCAAGGCTTATGTAGGTTTTCTGACATGTTTTAGTTCTTTGCATTTATTTTTATACTTTTGTATATACAATCAAAGTAATATTTATAAAAGGAGGATTTAGTTTAAAAAAAATATATATATATTTAAAGCAATGAAAACATACAAAGCGTTTAAAAAAAAAACACTCATCTTTAGTTTAATCTTGATCTGAAATTTATAATGGTATTACATCAACGTAAAGGTCGATTCAACTATGCAAGTCCCTTAATATTCGTTCAAAATCGAAGGTGTAAAAATAATGCATAAAGTGTCATATGTCCAGAAAGACGTCCGTTAGACGTCTTGGTTAGATCAGTCCATTTAGAATCATTTTCTGAGCCAATTTAAGGCTGGCCATCCTTTATTTCTTGAGCTCGACATATGTGCCATAATTTTTGGAACATGGTGACGAAATTGGTATGTTGGTAATAAGTTTGCTCTCAAGAGTGAATATTATTGCAAATGAATTTGATCGTGTTATTTTGGTGACCATTTTCTATATATAACCTTGTTTTTTTTGTACGGAAAAACGTCCAATTCTTAATAATTCGCTCCGAGAAATGGGGAAAAATAGTGTTTTGATATATTATATAACAGAAAGGTGTAAATTTTAAGGCAGAATAATACTTTGACAAATGAGTTTGAAATTTTTCTCGAAATTCAGACTACATCGGTCTACGTCAGTCTACAGGTGGAATCGCCTTCTGTGTATCGCCTCTCATGCATATTCACACACCAGCGAGCTTTAATTTTTGCTATGTTATGGCGAAAATAAGTGGAAAGCTCGGTAACGTGATAGAGGAGGTATTTAAGGGTCACACCATTAAGCTGCTGTAGGATTGTTTGGAAAGTAATTGAGTTTTTTCCCCAACAGAGAACTTAACTGTACTTTTTCACAACCATTTTTACACTTGAGACGCATAATCATTATATTAGGTACTTGCATGCATTTTGATCATCTTTTAAATGTCCCAAATTTCGCCCTCAATTTGCTTTCTTCGGTCCATGGATCTGTATAAAACAATATATAATGACATGAAAAGGTACATTGCGGTACTTTGTGTTCGCGCATAGCATTACATAATTCTGTATTGTAAGACTGTAGGTCACATCACAGTGTACTATTGCACATTTTATGAAACACGTCAGTTTTAGTATTGTAACTAACTCTAAATGTACAAATAATTATTCTTTTTAGTTTGATTGTTAGCACTAGAACTACCGAGTACGTCAATTTGGTCTCTTTTAATTTTCGATCTTAAAAAAAAACGGTTATAAAGCATCTAATGTCCCGAAATCTTTTGGTGACTTGCAAACACTTTTTTTGCTATCTAGTCCAGTTTTCGAGCTGTACATGATATATTTTAACAAAAGGGATGGACTTGCCAACTGAAATTTGACACAAACATTTCTTGATCGATTAAGAATCCAATGTTAGCAAAATGGTTGTGATCTGCCTCTGTACGTGCCCACCAGAAATGAGAAACTAAAACAACCTCGAAAAAAACGATAAAATTTTTCATATTTTCATTGATAATTTTGGATTCTGCAAAGATATTTCAGAAAAGGTTCTACTTGATAGGTTTACTAATACGCCCACAATTAACGATAGTATTTTAATTCCAATTTACTTCCAATTTATTTCTACTTTATTTGCAATTGGGTGAAAAAAACGCTAATCCTTGCCTCCTATCCTTTGGAGCCGTGGTACATTACACCTTATAAGCAAGCTTCCAGCGGTTCAGGTGAACGGACATCTTACATAAAAAATCCCTAGCTGTTTTTCCTTAATAGCTATCTTTACCTTCATTAATTCTATCAAATATGTGCATTACGTAAAGACGTTTGCTTTATTTTCTGTTTCAATATACTATTCGACAGCAACTTTGTCATCAAACGAATTTTCAACAAAAATGGTGCACATTGTCGACAGCTACGAACTCGCTACTCTACGTGTCGATTCGACAGTTAATATGACGTCAACTACCATAACTCGACTCCTGGGTAGTTTTTCAACAATTCTAGTGCGTTTCATCAATGAATCAGGAGAACTTTTTTTGCCAATTGCTTTGAGAATATCAATAAATTGATGCGAGATATCTCTCATAACGCAGCATATTTTTCCTGCATTTTTTTTTTTTTTTTTTTATGGATAATCAATGTCTAAAGGCGCACTAACCATACTTATATTATCGTTATTTATGTGTTTCGATCAACTCCAATCAATTTCTACCATTCATTTGTTTTTTCCAAAAATTTAAAATATTCATATTTTTATTGATTCTTCTCCGTAGAATTCATTTTAAAATGCAAACCACTTGCAAATGTAATCACATCACATACCTATCGAATTTAAATGGATAGGCTTTTAGGTAAAGCACTTTAGTATTTGTGTTTGGAACATGTGGACACATGTTCTCCTCCTCTTGTTCAACATTTCCTGTAATTACCATTGAATTTAACACATTTTTGGTCAATGTGCACTCGATTTAATTTGCGTGCAACATAAATACTGTATACAAGCTGAAAAGGTGATAAACGGAGAAAGAGAGAAAGGGGAAATGAGAAACTAATGATGCGAAAGGCAAATAGAAATAACACAACAAAACCTAATTTAATGCATTTAAATGGTTTTTTGTGCTAACTTTATCCATAATTGTAGATTTTCTGATATATTTATATATAGTTTACATTTAAAAGTTATTGTACATGCAATTAAGTTATTTAAGAATATTCGTAAATATTTCTAAAAATTTCCTATCCACGCATAACAGAAGAAGAAGAAGAAGTGCTAAACAGAATAAAAAAAGGAAAAGAAGAAAAGAAAAATAGGTTAGGGATTTTCTGAAGATTTAATCTATTTTCGCTTTTATTCATACGCACGGATGCAAAATTTATAGATCTGGATTCCTATAAATTTATTTCATTCATTCACTTATGCATGAAGTTTTAACGCTTCATCTGAACTCAATATTTTTTAGATTATTATTGTCACAAAATTATTGTTGATAAAAGATAGGAGCGGAAAAAACGTGCCAAAGTGGGATTTTATTATTACGTACGAATGTTTACGCTCTGTTTACATTTCTCTACTAAAATTTATTAAACTGCAATTTATTAGTAATTATATTATAGAAAATGTTGTTTTTATTGCAACTATAGTGCAATATTCGAATTCAATATCGTTACGAGTACGTTGATACAACGGCAAATATTCTTGCGTATTTTTGTTTGCATTCATTTATTCTAAATATTCAGTTATCAGCATCTATGAAATGGACAAAATATTATAACATTCCGGGTACGAATATGAACGAATGTGAAATTGGATAAATTTGTAATGAATTGCTCTATGACGTTGTAAAGAATTGTATGTATTGAGATTATCGGAAAGCATTTATAAGGCTTTTCAAATTTACAAACTTTGCAAGCCTATAACCTTTGCTAGCTCAAAAGCTCTTCTAGTTCAGCTTAGCGAGTTTACAAGGCTTACAACTCTGCAAACTTTCAAACTTTGCCAGTCTTGCAAGCTTACAAACTTTGCTAGATTCGCCGCCATCAAGATTTATGTTAACCACCACTTTTTTTCCCGCCGCGCGTCGCCTATTAGGTAAATCGAGGGTCTATAAGGCAAAAAGCCATGCATCAGCCACCCCGTAACATTTACGTTGTTACCACAATTATCAGTACTAGCAGCAGCGGAATGATAGAACCAGAGTGCCAGTAGAGTGCCCGTTTCTTTGTGCGCAGTACATTTTTTTTTTTATTTGAATTTTCTGAAAATGCCTTCTAACTTATTTATTGCGTCTTCACCGTACCAAGTACTGTTACCCGTTTCTATCAAACTTTTTTTCCTGGCTACGTGAGAACTTAGCATTTTGAAATAAATGAAAGTCCAAAGGAGACCAGAACTATTGGTTATGACAAATATTCTATATTGATCTGCTTAAGATGCAAATACTTCCAAGCCAAGTCAGGTCTTCCACTTCCACATGATTCCAAAGGTTTAAATGATACGCAGCTGCTATTGTTTGATCAGGCCAACGGTATTCAAAAACGTGCTTTTGCGAAGCCAAAGCTATATTTTCTTCAACAATTTTGATAACCATGTGTTCGTTGCAATTGAACGAACATCTCCAATTTCCATCTCGTTCCGCCATTTAGAATCGTAGTACATACAAGTGTGGATAATAAAAAACCCCTCCATCGTTTGACAATTAAATTTTATTTATTTATTTATTGTGTATATATTTTGTGAATTTATTTAATGCATTTAACAGGCTCTCGAATAACAAAGATCATATGCTCGTCTGTATTGAAAATTCTACAGCACTTTGCGATTTGGAGTCGCAACCATTGAGTTGTTAGTCGCGATTCTTCTTTGCCTACTTCGAGACTCACGCGGATGAATTCTTATTTAGAGATATACATATGTAAATGCCGACCAGAAAGTGTTACTCGAAATCGTTTTACGGCATAGCCTTCAACAACGCGGCTCCTTCTCCCAAATATAACGCATCGATCCAAATAAATTGCGAGCGGCTTTAGTAATTTCAAGCAAATCAACTTTAATGTGATTGCATTTTTTACGAAGAATGAAACATTTATCCAATAGTTGCCTTTCTTCGCTAAGTAGAATGAAGATTATCATTCAGCTAATAGTTACGCTTATGAGCTACGCTCAATGAACATTAGAATATTATCTGCCATTATATGACCATGTTGAAATTGATTTTCAAGCTTATAAGCTATTGATTTTGAAGCAGCTGACTATTTTATATGACGGCAACAAAAGTGAAATGAAACAAAATGAAATTTTACTCGTTTCCGAAAAACCTCTTTTACTATGCTTTATATTTCGAATGCGTATAAAGAGATTTCGAAGCCTATCCTGCAAAATTGCAAGCAATTGTGTTTGTTCGTAAATATTTGCTATTGTCCAAATGTGGTGGTATTGCTAAATGGACCATTTCGGCCAAATTAATAATTATGCGTACCTTGTTTTTCGAGATTTTCCACTCTATTTAGTAAACATGCATATGTCAATACTTACTTATCGACACACACGCATACACACATATACACACACGCTCACATGAACTTCTATTATTAGTAAAGCCTGTTTTGTGGAATGATAAATGTAGAGACTAGAATTTTATTATAATTGCAAAATAAATTAGTTTTGCATTGCAGATGAATGACTTTGCGGAAAAATTAAATTTAATTAGAGCAAATAAACATATCTACCATTTCGAACGTATTCGTTTGCACCAGTCATGGTGATGGCGTTTGATAATTAAAAAGCTGAACAATTGCTTTCCGCCACTCATCATATGATGAATACAAAACAAATCGTTCCCATCTAAAGTAAGAAAAATTTTAAATTTCATTAATTTCATGCAAAAACTAGCAAAGTTAGATAAAATACAAGCACTTTTCTTTGGCAACTATTTAGTTATGTGAAATTTCTAAACAAACGCGTAATTGTCAAAGGATATAGTAGGAGGGAGTGAGCACAATTTAAGTGAAGTACGGACGACTAAAGCTTAGATTGTAAAAATTTTCGGAGAAATTTCTCTCTTCGAAAGACTAAAAATCTTTTTTTATAAAGCAGAGAGACAAACATTCAACTTCCAATTGTTTTGAAGAGGCGCATTTGTTACCGTTTAATATATTGGAAATGCAAATATCTCTTTAATCTTTGCATTTCATTAATGTAAGCCGATAAACGACCTACAACGGCCTTTAAGTTAAACTTGTAAATTTATGTAGGCCAACTGTATCTAAGAGCGTTTCTGCGCATTTTTATGTGCAATTAAAAAGTCGAAGTCAATAAGAAGCAAGACGTAAATTATCAATGAAAAGTCTTGGGAAAAACGGCATTGAAAATGAAAGTCGAAAAAATTTGAATGCAGCGTGGACTTCTTGTGTTTAGATCTTTGCATCATGGGCTTTCTTATTTAATAATACTCTTGAAAATTGAAGACATTTTGCCTGGACATTTTTCGTGGAGAGCGTTCCTCTTAATCATATCCTGGTGGCTTCCTTTTAGAAAGACCTTGCTTTAGAAAGAAGAAGAGACCTTGCGTTTGTTTATATTTATACCATATGGAAAAGTTTTGCTCTGCTACTTTGCTCCGTAACAGAAGTAGTATTTTCCAGGTGTTTATCTCTGCCTATACATTTCTGCTCACTTCGTGCATTTCGGGCCTTTGTGTTCATGGTTTCAGTCAAAACCATTTAAGGAAAAGATATCGTTAATATAGAACGCGGCTTTGCTATAATTTTCTTCTATGATTGGCGATGCAAGAATTATTGCATCGTCTAGATGCCTTTATGGTCTACGATCAAGAAGCCACCCAATCGCTTGACTTGGTTTAAAAAGTTTGTTAAGACTTTTACATCTGCTCGCAGATTTGCTGAAGCGGATGAAAATGTGCAGGCAACTACGGCTCTTCTAAGAAAGATAGGTTTTCAGTTGAACACGCAAATTCAATTTATATATGAATACGTTTTCGAATATAAAAACGTCTACTAAGGTATAAGGGAAGTTGCCATTATGAACATCTAACCCTGAACTAATAAACTTCCCATCATGAGAAATATTCTCGCAAAGTGATGGTTAAGGAAGGACATACCTAGACGAATTCTCCTATAGGTTAATGTTTTTTTATCTACTCTTTTGATAGTTTTACAAAGCAACCGATACATATATATGAAAAAAGGGATATTTCATATCAGTACTTTAATTCGTATACGATTAATTGTAATTACTAGGCAAACACAAGGCAATGATATACTCTTTGTAGATGTAAATATATCTTACATACTTGCTTGTAAATAAGTATTCTAATGCTTTGTTTCACAATTAATAAAATTACACGTATAGGCAAAACTTTTCGACTTGTGTAGAACAGCACACCTTTGTTATGTTAAACAAAAGGAATACTACATAAATATTTGTGAGCAGATTGGAAAACGACATCTTGTCACTCTTTCTCTCTCTCTCTCTCTCTCTATATATATATATATATATACATATAGATACTATTTTAATGATTACACATGGAGGTCTATGCTAAATGTATTTGAAATTAAAAATTCTAGAAAATTATGCTTCTTACCGTAAAGGGAATATTAAGTAGAAACTCAAATTTATTTTCAAAAAGCAATTTGAAGAAGATATAGTAAAACATGAATTGTGTACACTGAAAGTGTTGTGCATATCCACTTTTCTATGAACAGGCATTTTAAAGCATTCAGGGCTTTTGCTGATTTGCACGAAAGTTTCATGTTCTATTGGCAAAGCACATCTTTATTGTTTCTGTACAAGTTAAATCTGCTTTGTTTTCGAATTCTAAATTTATATACAACTAAAGTTATATCGGATTTATCATATCATATAATAAGATTTAAACAAAATTCTATAAAATATATTTGATTTGTCCGAAAATATGTTTTGCATTTGATAAAGTGTGTGGGAAAAGTGTAAGGGAAAGTAATTTTATTTTAAATGATTATGGGTTTTATTTGTGAAAACAATCAAATTTATTAAAATTTGAAATGTTTATCATATTTTCGGACAAAAAAGTACCCATCCATTTCGGGCAAAAGTAAGCACAGATGATTTTTGATTCTCAAAAAACAATAAATATATAAAAATAATTTGAAAAGACAATAAAAACTTTATGAGTTAATTTAGATAAGAAATCTTCCACTAAATTTCAGGGAGAGAAATAATTTATTTTCATACTATTAATAATAATCGTAACATAAGCGTTCAGTTAAATGGAAAATTGACTATAAATTTGATAACAAAAGGTAGAAACAAATTTAAAATTATAGCTTTTAACATAAAATAGGAAAAATATAATCTACATATTGATATTTACTAGTATTTAGGAAAAGTAAGAGTAAAGAGAAACCATCACAGACTTTGGCCGAATCTCTTAGCACAAGCAATTTAATTCCATTCGTATTTTTTTAGAGCAAAGATTTTATAGCTTACGCAATATGAACTTGACAGACCAGTTGGGTTTGGACTTGAAATTTTAAAAGGATTACCTTTCGAATCATATCTCCACATCCTAGGAAGAAAGAATTTCAAAACTAGCTATTGCCCCGTGTAACATGTGTAACCGCAAATAAGAAATTTCCTATCATTCTTGGGTCAGTTTAAATTGCCTAATAACTTGAAAAAAACAGATATTTCTTGTATATTCCACGCTCATTTATGGGCATTCAACTCTGACAATTATTTGGATGAAATCTGATGTAGATTGTCAATTATTAAGTACAATGCTCTTTTACATTTAAAGTATATCCTCGCGCGTACCTCCCTCCTGCCAGATCTCCGCCACTTTTACTTTAATCGCACATGTATACGAATTTAAACACGTTTAAACATTCTATCTCTGATCTGACGGCTTCGACAATTTCGACAATAGAAAATATTCGTACCATGCACTTTATCTGGACTTGTAAGCTTTAGAAACCGAAAAGCGAAACTACTATACCATCATCCTTTACAGATGAGCATAAAAATGCAATAAATATTATTCTATATGTTATTTTTCTTTATGGCACACTATGCAGCAGAAAATAAATGAGTTTTTAGGTGAAACTTTTCAGCATACATTTTTGTATGTGTTATAAATATGATAGTTAATAAACTTACTGTTTTTGTCATCCTTTTTGCTTTTTGTTCTTATAAAGTTTATGGACTCTAAAGCAATATATAACACTGCGTTCATTTTGCCATGGTTCTATGTACGTTCAGCTCTCTTCCTATTACGTTATGTGAATTTTTGAAACGTGAAACGCTTAAATAATACAAAAGCCTGATTACCTATGAGGTTTGCGCGCTTTTGGTTAATTTTTCAAAAATCAAATATGCTGATGAGCGAATAGAGCGTAAACTAAACTCTTACGAGTAAGTAAAAGTAACTAACCTTAAGCACTCACGACATTCAACTTTGTATCTAATTTTTGTTTTTTCGCAATGACTGCTTTCACGGTGTCTCTTACACGACTATAAACACGATGATGATCAGGTAGAACTAAGTGTAGAAAGAGGGACAAGGTGTGGCCGCAGACTGGGAGATTACAAGATCCTATTAAGTTCTGAGTTGCTTGAATATTGGTACTGATTGGAAGCTATGGAGTAAAAAGAAAGGCTAAAAAAAGCATGGAAAATTGTTGGATCGTTACTTTTCTTTTAACAGTTTCTTTGTTGCATTACTTGTATAAATTTGTGATTTAATAAATCACATGCATTTAATGACAAGCTCTCTTTGCTTCGGTAAGAATTCATTTGCTTGTCGTGTTTGAAATCTGTCTGCAAATTGGCGTGTTCTTAATGAATAGTGTACAAGACACAAATTGAAAATTCTCTTTGCTCTCGTTAATCAAGGTGGCCGTAAGTGCTGACGAAAGGAAAGGTGCACTTAGATAAATTTTATTTTTTCAAGAAATGTGTTGTTGTGTTCGATTACTTTCAGAAGATGGGAATGACAAGATATGAACTCAACGACACAGAATGTTGAAGTTGTCTTTCATGACGGTAGGGTCACCACTAAATTTATAAATAAATTAAAAATATTTTTTAAAAAAATGGGATAAAATTTTGAAACTCGACAAATATCCTCATTATTTTCAATTGAATTGGCCGCCACTAGGCTTTTTGTGATGATATCTAAAGCGCTCTCACAATTTTCAAAAGCTTACAACCTAACTATCAATCCAAGTTTCGGCATAAATTTTAATTTATGTTGTTTATACGTTACGCGTACTTGAAAGTAATTAAAAAAAGAAGGGATGAGCCGTCCAAAAGGTATCATTATATTGTTTTTATCATTGAAATTTGTCGTTTCGCTCTTATTACTAAGCATCTAATAAACGCAGGAGTTTCGCTTACGCCACATCACTTGTAACTAAAAAAATCAAGTATCATTAACAAATTAAATGAAATCCAGACTTCTTTCGCACGAAAATTTTGATTGAAATTGAACCAAGTTACACGAAAGAATTTCCAAACTAAAGCTACGGTCAGTAAACCAACTTAATGGCGCGCTTCAAATATTGTCTAAAGGCAAGGGAATGAAAATCGACTGTAGACTTGTACACTAACTATGTGGGCTGTGGAGCATCTAGAGTGTACATGGTTGGTGCCGATCTTGATCACATTTGTGCAGTTGTTTCTTAAGATTTTAGGAATAGCGATACGTGTGTCTTTATAAACGGAAATATTTGATATACACCTCAGAATATTTAAAGGTGTACATCTGTTTTAAGGATCGAGAATCGCTTTTCATTTTGGGTCCATCAAACCCATGGCAAGTGAATCTATGTTGGATCTTTACTAGTTTAAATTGGCAGAGTGAGACCAATGAAAGGGAAGAGCGCAATTTCCCTCTGCTTTAAACCACGCAAGAGGGCATCTCTGCCACATAGCTCTCCGATGGTTTAGTCTGATATTTTAGATGATGATTTTTTCGCTTTTTGTTTGTCCGCTTTTAAAGCACACCAATCACTCTGGATAGTAATAAATTTCTTACGAGGACCGCAGTGAGCAAAGCGAGCAACGTTCCGACCAAAGTCCGATTCATTACAGCATACATTACTTTCGGACCAGAAAAAATCAATATATAAACCATATTTACGGACAGAGAATTAAAACGTGTTATAATTTCGGTATTCGGTTTTCTTTAGCTCTCAGTAAATAAATCTAAAGGTGATGTAGATCGGAGATCGGTTTGTAACTGTCAACATCGAGTAAACTCGATAGCTATCGATTGTCAACTCGCAGTAATGAGTAGTGAATTAACATTTCTGAGCAACATCAAGGAGACTTCACAAATCACAAGACATTTTTTCTGCATGTCTTGAGGAATTTTTTCTGTGTGTCTTGAGGAACTTAACAAGCCTCTTTTATAATAACACCGTTGTCGGAGTGTGTTCTTTTAACAATTCCTTAGGAACACCAAAATTGAAAATAATTAAAGCAACAATGGCGAGAATGCACATTGTTTTCTTTTATGACCAGTGACCGTCTACAATGCCAAAATAGACCCCAAAATATACATTCTTCTTAATGTCGAATGGATACCCTTTCGATCGCAAAATTTACTGTTGAGTAACATATTCAAATTCCGGACGAATATAGTCGATATCAGTAGCTAAAGGCCGGCCACGAGCTTAGTTTTTGTTTATTTAGAATTTATTTTGGTCGATTTTTTTAAATGTTGATATCTGTTGTATAAATATTAACCATAGGTTTGAATTCGTTCATTCATGCATGCAGTTGGTCGAGTAACTCTTCCTCCTAAAATTTTTTTTACAATTCAAATTAAAGGCATTAAACCCAGTAGGTATTTCACTACCGTCGTTGCGATATCTAAACAGAAGCTCTTAAATGCGAGCTAATCAATCGGTTA